>WNWK01003664.1:2500-12500 GCA_009830355.1 Cherax destructor
ATCGCTTCAGTAGGTCACCGCTCCCAGGGCACGGTCTTAGTTCTGGTCTTTTGGTTGTTGGTCTGATAAATCAAGTTGTTGGTGCACGCCGTCCGCAGTTCAACGTGCGCTCCACAACCCGGATGAGGAATCTGTCTAGTTTCCTCTTGAAGACAGCTAGGGGTTTGTTGGTAACCCCCCTTATCTAGAAGGCAGGATGTTGAAGAGTCGTGGTCCCTTAACATTTACAGTGTTTTATCTCCTGTCTCCTGTTTTCATTGGAAGTATCCTGCACCATCTACTAAGCCTCTTGTGTTCATAAGTAGTAATTTCCGTGTGCAGGTTATTGACCAGTCCCTCCAGTATCTTCCAGGTATAGATTATGATATATCTTTCTCGCCTACGTTCTAAGGAGTACAGTTCTAGGGACTTTTGGCACTGAAAATATAGACACATGTGCAACATCTGGGTATCTTTATTGTAGACGTTTCGCCCTCCAGTGGCTTTATCAATGCAGATTCTAGGACATAATTTGAAGACAGTAGAACTATATACAAAAGATGAGGTAATCTGTATTGATAAAGCCACTGGAGGGCGAAACGTCTACAATAAAGATACCCAGATGTTGCACATGTGTCTATATTTTCATCTCGTCGGTATTGCATACCATTCTTGTACAACTTTAGGCGCTCCCAGTAGTGTAGGTACTTGACTAATATTATTCCAGCAGTGAAGATTCTCTGTACATTCTCCAGCTCAGCAGGCATTTGCGTGACCTTCCTGGACTGGTGAGAAGCAGGGCCAGGAGCTGAGACTCGACTCCAGCAATCACAACCAGGTGATGTTTATTTTATCCATGACGAAGTGAGAGTTACACCAAGACCTCAACACTCCACGTCAAAAAGTGAGAGTTTACACCAAGACCTCAACACTCCACGTCAAGAAGTGAGAGTTACACCAAGACCTCAACACTCCACGTCAAGAAGTGAGAGTTACACCAAGACCTCAACACTCCACGTCAAGAAGTGAGAGTTTACACCAAGACCTCAACACTCCACGTCAAGAAGTGAGAGTTACACCAAGACCTCAACACTCCACGTCAAGAAGTGAGAGTTACACCAAGACCTCAACACTCCACGTCAAGAAGTGAGAGTTACACCAAGACCTCAACACTCCACGTCAAGAAGTGAGAGTTACACCAAGACCTCAACACTCCACGTCAAGAAGTGAGAGTTTACACCAAGACCTCAACACTCCACGTCAAAAAGTGAGAGTTTACACAAGACCTCAACACTCCACGTCAAGAAGTGAGAGTTTACACCAAGACCTCAACACTCCACGTCAAGAAGTGAGAGTTTACACCAAGACCTCAACACTCCACGTCAAGAAGTGAGAGTTTACACCAAGACCTCAACACTCCACGTCAAGAAGTGAGAGTTACACCAAGACCTCAACACTCCACGTCAAGAAGTGAGAGTTTACACCAAGACCTCAACACTCCACGTCAAGAAGTGAGAGTTACACCAAGACCTCAACACTCCACGTCAAGAAGTGAGAGTTTACACCAAGACCTCAACACTCCACGTCAAGCCTGGGTATTTCTTCTTCCCTTTTCTTCTTTTTTTCTTCCTTTTTCTTCTTCTCCTTACTAATGTTGATTATTATTATTATTTATTTAGTCTATACCTCCCTCATGGGAGGTTTCTTGACGCTGGTGAGGGGCTCTATATCCAAGAAATTGAACCTTGCTCCTCTTCCTTGGATAAAACCTGATTGACTCCCATTCCCAAGGCTCTTTATGACCGTTACGGGTGTAGAAATATACCTAGTTGGGTGAATCTTATTGAAGCTAGCTGGCCCAGTGGCTTACGCGACGGTCTGGAGTTTTGAGACTCTGTGACCGCGGGTTCGAACCCCACCTGTGGTATGGTTTGTTTGCAATCGTGTCATTACGATTTCGTGAGTCATACACTCCTCCTATGAATGTAATATAATAATAATAATAATAATCAGACATGAGGGTCATTAAGGCTGCATGTCACCTGGTCACCCCTCAAGAATAATTAAATTCTTTAAATAGGGATTAAATTCTCAGCACACCACGTATTCGATATATATAATGTATATACATGTATATACCGTGTGTGTATATACATTCCTGTCCATCTCTCGGTGTACAGGATATATACACTGAGAGGTGTATTTCTCTCAACAAATATGAACAGAGAGTTTGCTTTAATCCCCATTTTAAGGACTTCAAATATTCTTGAGTGTTGGTGAACAGGTGTAGGTTAGGTTAAGAAAGGTTAGTTGGGAAACAGGACAAGTATTTCCTGACGCTGGTCGTTGATCACCTTGATTCGCTAGTAAACCTCTGTGTGTGTATATTGTCTTTGTCAACATGATTTACAAGGTCGTCATCTGTGTTGTTAGTGCAATGTTCCATTGCTCTAAGTGTTTTGTGTCATTTTTGCTCCTATATGATTTTTGTTTTACGACGTTTTATAGAGGTGTTTCCCCTGTCATATTCCATCACACAGGATGGGTTATATATGTAAATAACGCCAATGAGGTTTATGGTATTGCATTTTAAAAACGTATCGTCCACCAGGAGCTTTATCAATTCTTCACCAAAAGACAAAAATTGCATAACCCGCGTTGCGTCTTAGTTACAAACTGTCACTATACTTTGCCACTGTATTACCATGGGTTATATACAAAGCAAGGGAGGGTATTAATATTATTATTATTATTATAATCATAACAAAGCGCTAAATCCGTAAGAGTCATACGGCAAGGACACCCACGCTCACTCCACGAAGCAAATTGAAGTTATCAGAAGTCTCCAGCTAAGTTGCTATATAACATCAGCTATGTTAAGCAAATATTATGATGAGTGTGATAATCTATATACAGAGAATGAACTTGTGGCTGCCCTCACTAGTGGCAGGACCACCGTCACTAGAGGCAGGACCACCGTCACTAGAGGCGGGACCACCGTCACTAGAGGCAGGACCACCGTCACTAGAGGCAGGACCACCGTCACTAGAGGCAGGACCACCGTCACTAGAGGCAGGACCACCGTCACTAGAGGCAGGACCACCGTCACTAGAGGCAGGACCACCGTCACTAGAGGCAGGACCACCGTCACTAGAGGCAGGACCACCGTCACTAGGCAGGACACCGTCACTAGAGGCAGGACCACCGTCACTAGAGGCAGGACCACCGTCACTAGAGGCGGGACCACCGTCACTAGAGGCGGGACCACCGTCACTAGAGGCGGGACCACCGTCACTAGAGGCGGGACCACCGTCACTAGAGGCGGGACCACTGTCCTTGAGAAGGACGCCATCACCTATGACATGAGATTACTGAGGCGTGTAGCAGGCGACCCAATGTTAGAGGTATACAATGTGAGCTATATTATGGACCAATTATCTTCATCGTGGACCAAGAGCATTGTTATATTGTATATACTAATGTCAGTAGTGTTACTGTGTGCTTGTGTAGTATACTTAGATAAACTCAGCTACTTTATAGATAGGCTCCCTTACTAGATATGACGTCACGAGACCCATGTGATGGGTCTCGTGACACAGTAACACTACTGACACTAAAACTCTTCGTGAAATGCAAATCACTCTAAATGATTTTTGTTTGTAGTGATTTGTTAAGTTCCTTCTAATATTCCTTTATAACACCTGAAAACAGGTCACCAGAGCCGAGTGACCTGTTTGACTTCAGTGTGTCTAGTTGTGTGAGGATCATGTCACTAGAGACCGTGACCTTAGATAATTAATTCTAGACCTATCCTGTAAAAGTATTATTCTCCAGGACTTCATTTGTGTCCTCTTGTGTGAAAACAGAGAGGAAATAAGTGTTAAAAATCGTACACATGTCTTAATTATTAGCAATAAGCTGATCTGAGATACATTTAAGTGAGTCTATCTTTTTCCTGGTCTAATTCCTGTATATCTGAAAGAAACTCTTAAAATTGGTCTTTAATTTACTCTTATTCTTAATTTCATATTCTCTTTTGCTATTCCTTATTCCTTTTTGGACTTCTCTCATAAATTAAATATATTCAATAAAGTGACCCTCACCTTTTCACTGGCCTGTTAATGCCTAAGAGATATTTTTTTAAAACAGCGGCTGTCTCCCATCGAGGTATGGTGACCCAAAAAAGGAGAAATAATTTCACCATCACTCACTCTCACTGTTTTTCCAGAGGCACGCAGACATTACACCTCAGATGCCCTTCCAGACTGCATATATCCCCACCCCTCCTTCAGAGTGCAGGCACTGTACTTTCCACCTCCAGGACTCAAGTCCACTTAACTAGTGTCCCTGAATCCCTTCATAAATGTTACTTTGCTCACACTCCAACAGCACGTCAAGTCATGAAAACCACTTGCATCCACTACTCCTGTCGAACACGTTCACACACTCTGTTGGATGTCCAAGCCTCTCGCATACAAAACCTCCTTTACCCACCCTCCAACCTTTCCTAGGCAGACCCCCTACCTCTCCTTCCATCCTATTTTGTTTAATACTCGCTAAATGTCCAAACCACCTCAATAACCCCATTTCAGCACTCTGGATAATACTTTTAGTAACCCTGTGGCTGGCACAATTTATAACTAACATGTTTTGGAGACTACGTTGCAGTCCATCATTGAGGATTATTAATGGTTCAGGGCAGACCGAAAGGTCACCTAATGTTTACCCTCCAAAATAATTTGTTTGGTTCACCTCACAACTAAGAGAAGTGAAGCCAGTGCCAGATGTGTGTGCAACACAAGGATTGTGATGCATGGAAGCCAGTGGCAGATGTGTGTGCAACACAAGGCTTGTGATGAATGGAAGCCAGTGGAAGACGTACATGCTGTACTGGGCTTGTGATGAAGAGAAACCAGTGACAGATGTACATGCTGTATTGGGCTTGTGATGAAGAGAAGACAGGGACAGATGTACATGCTGTACTGGGCTTGTGATGAAGAGAAGCCAGTGACAGACGTACATGCTGTACTGGGCTTGTGATGAAGAGAAGCCAGTGACAGACGTACATGCTGTACTGGGCTTGTGATGAAGAGAAACCAGTGACAGATGTACGTGCTGTACTGGGCTTGTGATGAAGAGAAGCCAGTGACAGACGTACATGCTGTACTGGGCTTGTGATGAAGAGAAGCCAGTGACAGATGTATGTGCTGTACTGGGCTTGTGATGAAGAGAAGCCAGTGACATATGTACGTGCTGTACTGGGCTTGTGATGAAGAGAAGCCAGTGACAGACGTACATGCTGTACTGGGCTTGTGATGAAGAGAAGACAGTGACAGATGTACATGCTGTACTGGGCTTGTGATGAAGAGAAGCCAGTGACAGACGTACATGCTGTACTGGGCTTGTGATGAAGAGAAGACAGTGCAGATGTACATGCTGTACTGGGCTTGTGATGAAGAGAAGACAGTGACAGACGTACATGCTGTACTGGGCTTGTGATGAAGAGAAGACAGTGACTGACGTACATGCTTTACTGGGCTTGTGATGAATAGAAGACAGTGACAGACGTACATGCTGTACTGGGCTTGTGATGAAGAGAAGACAGTGACTGACGTACATGCTGTACTGGGCTTGTGATGAAGAGAAGACAGTGACAGACGTACATGCTGTACTGGGCTTGTGATGAAGAGAAGACAGTGACAGACGTACATGCTGTACTGGGCTTGTGATGAAGAGAAGACAGTGACAGACGTACATGCTGTACTGGGCTTGTGATGAAGAGAAGACAGTGACAGACGTACATGCTGTACTGGGCTTGTGATGAAGAGAAGACAGTGACTGACGTACATGCTGTACTGGGCTTGTGATGAAGAGAAGACAGTGACAGACGTACATGCTGTACTGGGCTTGTGATGAAGAGAAGACAGTGACAGACGTACATGCTGTACTGGGCTTGGATGAAGAGAAGCCAGTGACAGACGTACATGCTGTACTGGGCTTGTGATGAAGAGAAGACAGTGACAGATGTACATGCTGTACTGGGCTTGTGATGAAGAGAAGACAGTGACAGATGTACATGCTGTACTGGGCTTGTGATGAAGAGAAGACAGTGACAGATGTACATGCTGTACTGGGCTTGTGATGAAGAGAAGACAGTGACAGACGTACATGCTGTACTGGGCTTGTGATGAAGAGAAGACAGTGCAGATGTACATGCTGTACTGGGCTTGTGATGAAGAGAAGACAGTGACAGACGTACATGCTGTACTGGGCTTGTGATGAAGAGAAGCCAGTGACAGACGTACATGCTGTACTGGGCTTGTGATGAAGAGAAGACAGTGACAGATGTACATGCTGTACTGGGCTTGTGATGAAGAGAAGACAGTGACAGATGTACATGCTGTACTGGGCTTGTGATGAAGAGAAGACAGTGACAGACGTACATGCTGTACTGGGCTTGTGATGAAGAGAAGACAGTGACAGACGTACATGCTGTACTGGGCTTGTGATGAAGAGAAGACAGTGACAGACGTACATGCTGTACTGGGCTTGTGATGAAGAGAAGACAGTGACAGACGTACATGCTGTACTGGGCTTGTGATGAAGAGAAGACAGTGACTGACGTACATGCTGTACTGGGCTTGTGATGAAGAGAAGACAGTGGCAGACGTACATGCTGTACTGGGCTTGTGATGAAGAGAAGACAGTGGCAGACGTACATGCTGTACTGGGCTTGTGGCAGAGCGGATACACGCTTCAAGGAAGCTAGAGTATGAGGTGTCAGTCTGTGGTCTAGACGAACCGTGATGGAACGTCTATTGTTGCTGTTGTTGTTGCTGTTTCCTCTACATCTGTTATTGTTGTTGTTGCTGTTCTGCTGCATCCTCTGTGTCTGTTATTGCTCTTGTTGTTGCTGCTGTCAACCTTACATCTGTATTGCTGCTGCTCCTCTCATCTTTACGTCTGTTATTGCTGTTGTTGTTGCTGCTGCTGTCTCTTCTACATCTGTTATTGCTGCTGCTGTCTTCTTTACGTCTGTTATTGCTGTTGTTGCTGCTCTCTCTTCTACGTCTGTTATTGCTGTTGCTGTCTCCTTTACGTCTGTTATTACTGTTTTTGCTGCTGCTGTTGTTGTTGCTGTTGCTGTCTCTTCTACGTCTGTTATTGCTGCTGCTGTCTCTTTTACGTCTGTTATAGCTGTTGTTGCTGCTGCTGTCTCCTTTACGTCTGTTATTGCTGTTGTTGCTGCTGCTGTCTCTTCTACATCTGTTATAGCTGTTGCTGCTGCTGTCTCTTCTACATCTGTTATTGCTGTTTTTGCTGCGGCTACTGTCTCCTTTACGTCGGTTATTGCTGCTGTCTCTTCTACGTCTGTTATTGCTGTTGTTGCTGCTGCTGCTGCTGTATCCTTTACGTCTGTTATTGCTGTTGTTATTGCTGCAGTCTTCTTCACGTCTGTTATTGCTGTTGTTGCTGCTGCTGCTGTCTCCTTTACGTCTGTTATTGCTGTTGTTGTTGCTGCAGTCTTCTTTACTTCTGTTATTGCTGTTGTTACTGTTGCTGTCTCCTTTACGATTAGGAATTTATCTCTGTTGTTTTTGCTTTGACCCTGAGCTGCCTAGTTGACACTTTGTTTACGTCTGTTATTGCTGTTGTTGTTGTCCCTGCTGTCTGCTGTTCATCTGTTATTGTTGTTGTGGTTGCTGCTGCCTTTACGTCTCTTATTGCTGTTGTTGCTGCATGGTGCTACATTGTATGGTGCTACAGTGCATGGTGTTACACTGCATGGTGCTACACTGCGTGGTGCTACACTGTGTGGTGCCACACTGTGTGATGCTATACTGCATGGTGCTATTCTGCATGTTGCTATACTGCATGGTGCTACACTGCATGGTGCTATACTGCATTGTGCTACACTGCATGGTGAATTAGACACATATGCAACACTTGGGTATCTTTATTGAGGAAACGTTTCGCCACACAGTGGCTTCATCAGTCCATACAAAGGAGAATCGTGAAGAACAGGAGGAGTTTGAGGTGGTCAGTCCCTCAATCTTGAGTCGATGTTGTCAGTCCATCAATCTTGAATAGTATACAGCATATGTGCGTAGAGGAAGCTTATATACTGTAGACAGGAGAGGTGTAGCAGTTGTAGGTGGTGTCACATTTGTCCAATGTGGAAGTAGGTCGTGCCCAAGGAATAGGCAAGCGAAGAAATCCCTGTATTAAGATACCAAGATGTTGCAGTGTCAGACAGGATGTAAATGAATGGTTCAGAGAACCGACGAGTTGGTAAATTAGGCACATATGCAACACTTGGGTATCTTTATTGAGGAAACGTTTCGCCACACACCTCTCCTGTCTACAGTATATAAGCTTCCTCTACGCACATATGCTGTATACTATTCAAGATTGATGGATTGACAACATCGACTCAAGATTGAGGGACTGACCACCTCAAACTCCTCCTGTTTTTCACGATTCTCCTTTGTATTGGACTGATGAAGCCACTGTGTGGCGAAACGTTTCCTCAATAAAGATACCCAAGTGTTGCATATGTGTCTAATTTACCAACTCGTCGGTTCTCTGAACCATTCATTTACACTGCATGGTGCTACACTGCATGGTGCTACACTGCATGGTGCTACACTGCATGGTGCTACACTGCATGGTGCTACACTGCATGGTGCTACACTGCATGGTGCTACACTGCATGGTGCTACACTGCATGGTGCTACACTGCATGGTGCTACACTGCATGGTGCTACACTGCATGGTGCTACACTGCATGGTGCTACACTGCATGGTGCTATACTGCATGGTGCTATACTGCATGGTGCTATACTGCATGGTGCTATACTGCATGGTGCTATACTGCATGGTGCTATACTGCATGGTGCTACACTGCATGGTGCTATACTGCATGGTGCTACACTGCATGGTGCTATACTGCATGGTGCTATACTGCATGGTGCTTACACTTGCATGGTGGTATACTGCATGGTGCTACTGCATGGTGCTACACTGCATGGTGCTACACTGCATGGTGCTATACTGCATGGTGCTACACTGCATGGTGCTATACTGCATGGTGCTATACTGCATGGTGCTACACTGCATGGTGCTAACTGCATGGTGCTATACTGCATGGTGCTAACTGCATGGTGCTAACTGCATGGTGCTATACTGCATGGTGCTAACTGCATGGTGCTACACTGCATGGTGCTAACTGCATGGTGCTAACTGCATGGTGCTAACTGCATGGTGCTACACTGCATGGTGCTAACTGCATGGTGCTATACTGCATGGTGCTACACTGCATGGTGCTAACTGCATGGTGCAATGCATGGTGCTAACTGCATGGTGCTACACTGCATGGTGCTAACTGCATGGTGCTACACTGCATGGTGCTATACTGCATGGTGCTACACTGCATGGTGCAACTGATGGTGCTAACTGCATGGTGCTAACTGCATGGTGCTAACTGCATGGTGCTACACTGCATGGTGCTACACTGCATGGTGCTAACTGCATGGTGCTACACTGCATGGTGCTATACTGATGGTGCTACACTGATGGTGCTAACTGCTGGTGCTACACTGCATGGTGCTATACTGCATGGTGCAACTGCATGGTGCTACCTGCATGGTGCTACACTGCATGGTGCAACTGATGGTGCTATACTGCATGGTGCTAACTGCATGGCTATACTGCATGGTGCTATACTGCATGGTGCTACACTGCATGGTGCTATACTGCATGGTGCTACACTGCATGGTGCTACACTGCATGGTGCTAACTGCATGGTGCACACTGCATGGTGCTACACTGATGTGTAACCATGGTGCTACACTGCATGGTGCTATACTGTTGGTGCTAACTGCATGGTGCTAACTGCATGGTGCTACATTGCATGGTGCTAACTGCATGGTGCTACACTGATGGTGCTAACTGCATGGTGCTAACTGCATGGTGCTACACTGCATGGTGCTATACTGCATGGTGCTAACTGCATGGTGCT
>WNWK01003664.1:17500-159984 GCA_009830355.1 Cherax destructor
CAGTGTTGATACCATCTTCACCAATGTTGATACCATCTTCACCAGTGTTGATACCATCTTCACCAGTGTTGATACCATCTTCACCAGTGTTGATACCATCTTCACCAGTGTTGTTACCATCTTCACCAGTGTTGATACCATCTTCACCAGTGTTGATACCATCTTCACCAGTGTTGATACCATCTTCACCAGTGTTGATACCATCTTCACAAGTGTTGATACCATCTTCCCCAGTGTTGATACCATCTTCAACAGTGCTGATACCATCTTCACCAATATTGATACCATCTTCACCAGTGTTGATACCATCTTCACCAGTATTGATACCATCTTCACCAGTGTTGATACCATCTTCACCAGTGTTGATGCCATCTTCACCAGTGTTGATACCATCTTCACCAGTGTTGATACCATCTTCACCAGTGTTGATACCATCTTCACCAGTGTTGATACCATCTTCACCATTGTTGATGCCATCTTCACCAGTGTTGATGCCATCTTCACCAGTGCTGATACCATCTTCACCAGTGTTGATACCATCTTCACCAGTGTTGATACCATCTTCACCAGTGTTGATACCATCTTCAACAGTGTTGATACCATCTTCACCAGTGTTGATACCATCTTCACCAGTGTTGATACCATCTTCACCAGTGTTGATACCATCTTCACCAGTGTTGATACCATCTTCACCAGTGTTGATACCATCTTCACCAGTGTTGATACCATCTTCACCAGTGTTGATACCATCTTCACCAGTGTTGATACCATCTTCACCAGTGTTGATACCATCTTCACCAGTGTTGATACCATATTCACCAGTGTTGATACCATCTTCACCAGTGTTGATACCATCTTCACCAGTGTTGATACCATCTTCACCAGTGTTGATACCATATTCACCAGTGTTGATACCATCTTCACCAGTGTAGAAATGACTTAAAATTCAGTAAAGAGAACATTAGTCTCCCTGGTGGAGCATAAAAGTAGCGAGCTTCTCTCTGGTGTCGTGTTTTGAATTTAATTTTGTGAGTGTGGCAATGGGAAGGCTATTATAACTTCATGTAGCTACATAGACACTAACTAGCGCATTCGCTCAGCGGAGAAGAAAATGGTGGAAGACTAGATAAGATCTGTTATTCTTGATTCTATTTATATTCGTCCATGCTGGCCAAGTAGAGTGTGGGCGTTGATATCATTTACAAGTTTTCCCAGTAGCTTGCTCTGTCATACACTCCCTGGCTACAGTGTGGGCATTACTCTTATATACGAAGCTCTAAACCCACGTGGGTCATTCAGCGCGTAAGGAGTGTTAGAGGCTAGAACCTCTGTTCGCTGATAGCTCAACAAATACACTGTTCTATTTCAGCCGATTTTAAGTCCTATTCGATGTGGACGGTGGTAACACCTGACTCGTCAGGAAGTTCGGGGACTTAGTCTTGGAAGGGGCAAGGGGGAAAGAGAAAGGGGCAAGGGAAAAAGGGGAAAGAGAAGGAGATGTAAATATTAACAAGCAAGGGCAGTCTGAAGGAACACCATTTCAGGATTGCAATTTCTTCTAGAAGATGGGTCTGTTTTTTTCTGTATTATGTTTAAATATATAAAGTTTAGGGTTATTACAATAAACATGATTATTGTTATGGTTAGTTAAGAGTGGAGTGTAGGAAGATCAGGGTGGATGATCATGGAATACTAAATAATTATCAATATTACAAGTTTGTTGTTAAACTCTTCACTAAGGAAAATAAGTTTCATTCTGGAAGGGAAGAATATTAACCATTTTCCATTTGAATATCCGATGGTGATATATATATATATATATATATATATATATATATATATATATATATATATATATATATATATATATATATATATATATATATATATATATATATATATATATATATATATATTCAAACAATCGCAGACAGGCAATCTCAACTATGCAAGACAAGCCACGGGGAGTGCAAATCTTTAGCTTAAGTACAATCACACTTCTTAGTGCGTCATCAGGAGCTATGCAATGTTGCAAGGCAGCAACAGAAGGAGGGGAAGTTTTCTCAGAGTAGCGCAGTGCGGGTTTGTCACCGGCCGCAGCTTCTCTCAGAATGTGGGCAGTGGTCGGTGCCACCCCCGCACCACCACCATCCCCCTACTTCCCATATGGGGTAGGAGGGTTTTTGAGATTTCAAGTATTATGAAATTAGAAGATATAATAACCAGCCCCAATCTTTTTCAAGCCGCTTAGAACAGGTCATGTGACTTGAGGAAATACTTTTCTCATTGGATACTATATATATGGATTGCTATTATTCTGTGTAACCTTTTTAATTAATAAAAGAGAGGAATAGAATGTGCTCTTTGTCCGTTTAAATGTCCTCCTCTGGGGTACTCGAATGTTCCCAGGGGTACTTAGGAGTATCTCTTCCTAAATATTGTCTACTATCCTTCTCAGTGTCGGTTAATATGACTTACTTGGGAATCTTCTATATCATTCCGATAATATTTCTATGATCCAAATGTCTACTTTTAATACCCTTTATCCCCCCTACCTATGTTATCCCGTAATCTTGTGTACCTGTCAATGTATGGTACAGTAACAGCTAAACGTGTTATATAACCATTCACAACTGACGTAACATGAAGTTTTGGTGTGTAGACACAGGTGGAGCGTCACCAGTCCATCATGAGACCCCCTGGCATAATGAACAATCCTGTGATTTTGTATAGCATTGTTGTTTAAGATTGTGTACAATAGACTCTACTAAGTAGCTATCGAGCTTGTATAACCCATAATTTGAGATATATACGGTATTCCTTTCATGTTTCAAGAGAGAAGATTCAATTATGTTCCTTTCCATGACAGAACTGTTTGGTACAATAATCAGGGCAGCATCCCACTCCGGTGGGTGATTACAGGAACTAACGTGGTTAAAGATAGTGTTCGACTCCTGTCCTGTCCTGACTGAGTATTTATGTTGGGCTATTCTGGTTTCCAGAAATTTACCTGTTTGACCAATATATGACATTAGTGCCTTCTTGACAACATCCCTGGGATATCTCAGTTTTGTGGCAATGTTGAATATCTTGCTGATTTCGTCCTCTAAGTACTCTGGACTGCAGATGCGCAAGGATCTCAAGAACATTGTGAGGAACACACTACTGTTTACCCTGGTGTCGTGGTTGTAATAGTAGTGAATGTATGACGACATGTTGGTGGACTTCTTATAAACTGTAAATTTGAATTATCTAAACACACACAACCCGCACGTAGAAGAGAGGAGCTTACGACGACGTTTCGGTCCGACTTGGACCGGTGTGACTTTGTAAATGGTCCAAGTCGGACCGAAACGTCGTCGTAAGTTCCTCTCTTCTATGTGTGGGTTGTTTGTGTTTTGTTCCAGTCACGGTATTGTGCCTTTTTTTGTTATTGAATTATCTAACAACACGATGGATTAAAACATCTAGGAACATCAAAGTGTTGTTTATTTCATGTTCTGTAGTGAACTTAATGGAAGATACCAGACCATTGAGTCTGGGTAGGAACTTATCAATGTTGTGATCTTTAGGCCACAGGCAAAGAACATCATCTACATATCTGAACCAACTAGCTTTATCTGGGAGAATGTCTTTAAGAAGTCTGGTCTCATAGAATTCCATATACAAGTTGCTGAGTAAGGGGCTAAGGGGATTTCCCATTGCCATGCCTTGTTTTTGAGCGTAGTATTTCCCTTCAAACACGAACTTGCAATCAGTAACACAAAGTTTTATCAATTCAATTATTATTTTCGTGGGGTAGGGCATGGGGAAGTTTTCTAGTTCCTCTTCAAGGTACGAAAGTAAGTCAGGGACTTTGGTGAACAGAGCTGTGACATCAAAGCTCACTAGGGTAAAGTCATGAGGGACATTTAATTTCTGGAGCCTTTCAGTGAGGTCAACATTATTTTTAATATGTGCGTCTGAGATCTTACCAACCATGGGAATTAGAAGTTTAACCAGCCATTTAGATAGGTTATATGCTGCTGAGCCTACTGAACTTATAATAGGACGGGCTGTAATCAAGACCCATAAACCAGGGTACCCAGCCCGTCCTATTATAAGTTAAGTAGGCTCAGCAGCATGTAACCTATCTAAATGGCTAGTTAAACTTCTAACATATAAATATATTGAGAACAAAAGTCCTTACTGAAATACTAATGGAAATAAGTTACTTATGACTTTTTCAGGTTATCCTAGATAATTTACAATATGTATGATAACTGCACTTATGTGTACCTGTGCCTAAATGAACTTACTTATTTAACCAATATCAACAAGTTACACATATATAAAGCACAGAAAATGGCAGTATTGGCTCTGGCTCAAACAACAAAGAAAACGAATGACTTAGAGGGACAACTATATACACCTTGCTACTGGCAAAAGCAGTCGCTCTACTCTCAAGAAGTCTCCCTTCGATCCCCGTTGGGGAGGGGAACCTGTATCCATTGGATTCACCTGTACTCTCCAAGATGTCCCATCGCGTCAAAATAACGCCATCAAGTTCGGTAGTCAACGATGCTTCCAAGCTTGCTCTTGCAGCCGCCCTTAAAAGCTGCCTGCAGATCAAATTCTGCAGCATCATTTTCCTCAAGAACGCCTTCTTCCTGGCCGCCTGCACTAGCGACAACAAGGTCGACAAACTCCACACCTCCACAACCATGAAAACTCTTTAATTCTCCATACATGAAGGCGAAACGATCTGTTTTCGTCAGACGACCTGACAGAATCATAATAATAATACTACTTTATTGAGACATGGTACAATGATACATGGTAGACAAGAAACATAGTTATTAATGAGATGTACATGCCAAAAGCCCCTAATATGCTGTGCATTGCGGGCATCACGGCCCTTTTCACCGAAGAACTCAAGACATCCATCGAGGACCAGACTGCTTGGGCCACGGTGGATACCGTTACCAAAATACCAAATGCCTCGTTTACGAACACTGCAACGGCTGCCAAGCCATTATTGACGGACTGGCCCTCTCTTATTACCATATTCACCCGAACCAAGTCGAACCTGAGCATTTCAAACACATCTCCCTATGCTGGACTTGCTACTCAAATAACCACGCTACAAACAGTGGAAGAAAGAACATGACTAAAATGCCGCCTGCACCACAACCAACTCTACCCCAACATGCTTAAACTGCAAGTGTACCCATCATACTCTTGCAGCCAAGTGCCCACTGAGAAAAGAAGTTGTGACCAAGAAAATTCAAGAAGAAAATAAGAACTCCTCTAGATCGCCTACCTATGTTGCAATCACGAAACTTCAGTCTGATACTACTAAGATCCTTCAAGCTACTCAACAGACCTCTCTACTCACTCTCTCCACTTCCTGAGGTGCTCTTTTTAAGGTGCTGTATTGCATGGTGTATGCACAACTTGCAAATGCAGCAAACCCCCGGCACTTTGAACACCACCATAAACGAACTATTCCGCCTGAACAATATGCCTGCCTTCAATTTCCCGGACTCCACACCTTCAACCGACATCCTCAAGATTCTTCCCAACGTTGTGAACTTCACTGCACCTGCAGACCTGTCTCCTGCCCAAGCAACTGTTTCTGAAACTTCTACAACCATCTCCACCGCCCACAGTGTTGATTATTCTGCCTCAACCACCGCCTCTCACGTTTCTCAACCTGTTGACACATCACCAATACACCTCTGCACTGCTCCTGCCGTCCCACAGTCTCCTGCCAGCACCATCGTAGACTCGCCCTCTGAATAATCTTCTGAGGAAGAGGAGGAAGGTGGTGATGACTCCTGCAGCAGTTCACCTACTTGGGACAACCTAACTTTCTACACATCTTCGAATGAGGACACCATGACTTGCACAGAGCAGTACAAAGAGCTCTGTGCTGGGTCTGTCAAGTTTGTTTGTGAGACTCCACATCATTTCACTCTTACCCAAGCTCTGGAGATCATCAAACCACTCCGTTTTACTTTTGGTAACAAAAAAAAAAGCTGTACCACTTCTCCAGAACCAACTTCAAGGAGTCTGAGAACGGCTCTTCCACAAATTTTCCACGTTAAATAGTACCTACAATTGAGGTACCTGTGTTGTCTCGCCCTGCCTTTCCTCCTGTGACCAAGCTGCTGCAAGTTACCCAAGAATCAAAACTTCCACCAACAAAGACCGATGCATTCTCAGCCTGCTCCTCCTGTGTCTCTAGTCCGCCCCACGAGTGCCTGGCTGCTGGGTTGAGCCCTGGCACTTTCTCTACGACTATGGACACTCCTCTCCAGCGCCAGTGCCGTCTTCCCAGCTCACCCCACAGGGGTCTTCCTTAAACTATCTTGTCTTGTCTTGGACAACTATATAAGATAGAGGACGCTCCTAAGTAAGTAAATAAGGAAGTTTATACAGGCACACATAAATACAGTTACATAAATTATCATACATAGCAGCATATGTGTAGATCATCTAAACATTAACGACACATTCTAGACCAGGAGCTACATCTCAACATTAACGACACATACACTAGACCAGGAGCTACACCTCAACATTAGCGATACACTAGACCAGGAGCTATTCCTCAACATTAACGACACACTAGACCAAGAGCTACACCTCAACATTAAAAACATACACTAGACCAAGAGATACACCTCAACACTCACCATCCCTCATTATCGTATGTCAGGTTCTCAAGTGGCACTCAGAGGTCAACCTCGTCCTTGCAAGAGTAATTCAACATAATTCTCAACACATCACCTTTTATCTTACTTCCCCCTCCCCGTTTTTCATCTTTTTTTCGTCTTGTCGCTTCTTGTTCTCTCTCTTTCTTCATCTTTATCTTCTTATTAAGTAAATATATCTGTGTCAACGATACAGATAAATTTATCAAACATTTACCGCTTGTTTTTTTCCCCATCTTTCTCTTCGTTATTCCTTCTTAATGATTTAGCTTTTTCATTAAGAAACTTTGAATATTCACCTAGTTGTGTCTACCAGGGTTTAGCTGCAGCTCCTGGCCCCGACTCTAAGCTATTAATCACATGGTATAGTTTTCCTGCTCCATGAGCTTTATCGAACCCCTTCTTAAAGCTATGTGTGGATCCTGCCTCCACGACACCACTCTAGAGATTGTTCCACTTCCTGACAACTCTGTGACTGAAGAAATGCTTCGTGACATCCCTGTGACTCATCTGTGACTCATCTGTGACACCTTGTTGCTGTGTCCCATCTCTGAAACATTCTGTCCCTATCCACCTTGTCAGTTCTTCTTAGTATTTTACATGTCGTTGCCATGTTCCTTCTATCCCTCTTGTCCTCCAGTGTCATCAGGTTGATTTACCTTAACCTCTCCTCGTAGGGCATACCCCTAAGTTCCGGGACGGGACTGGTCTTGTTGCAAATCTTTGCACTCTCTCTAATTTCTTGACATGTTTGACCAGGTGTGGATTCCATGATGGTGCTGCATACTCCAGTATGGGCCTGACCTACACAGTGTACAATGTCTTGAATAACTCATTACTTAGATGTTGAAACGCTATTCTTAGGTTTGCCAGGCGCCCATATGCTGCGGCAATTATTCGGTATGATGTTCACCCAAAGGTCATTTTCCTTGTGTGAGTTTTGCAACCTTTGACCTCCTAATCTGTACTCCGTGTGCGGTTTTCTTTGTCGTTCCCTAAACTTCATGACTTTGCACTTGCTGGGGTTAAACTCCAGGAGCCAGTTGTCGGACCAGGCTTGCAGCCTGTCCAGGTCTCCTTGTAGGCTTAACTGATCCTCGTCCTCTTGTATTCTCCGCATCAGCTTCACATCATCTGCGAACAGGGACACCTCTGAATCTGTCCCTTCTGTCATGTCATTCACATATACTAGACACAGCACCGGACCTAGGACTGACCCTTGTGGAACCCCATTCGGCACATACACCCACTCTGACACCTCGTCACGTACCAACACTCGTTGTTTCCTTCCTGTCAGGTATTCCCTAATCCATTGCAGTACTTTCCCTGCTATTCTTGCCTGCTCCCTAGCTTTTCAACCAGTCTCTTGTGTGGTACTTTATCGAAAGATTTCTTACAGTCCAAGAAGTTGCAGTCTACCCATCCCTGTCTTTCTCCTGTCTTACTTCTGTTACCTTATCGAAGAACTTCGGTAGATTTGTGATGCAGGATTTCCTTTCACTGAAGCCGTACTGGTTGTTATGTATAAGTCCGTTCCTTTCTAGGTGTTCCACCACTCTTCTGATGATCTTCTCCATTACTTTACATACTATTCATATCAGTGGCACAGGTATGTAGTTCAGTGCTGCCTATCTGTCTCCTTTTTTTAAAAGTTGGGACTACATTTGTGGTCTTCCACACCTCCGGCAGTTTTCCTGTTTCATTTGATTTATTGAAGATTGTTGTTGGTGGTACACATAGTGCATCTGCTCCTCTCTCAGGACCCATGGAGAGATGTTATTTGGGCTCACCGCCTTCGAGGTATCTAGTTCACCTAGTAGTTTTTTTTACCTCGGTTGTGTGCAGTGTGTCCAGCACTTGCTAGTGCACCCTACTATCTCGGTTTGCTGGAAGCCTCCCTGTCTCCATTGCGAATACATCCCTGATTTTTGAGCTGAGCTCCTCACATTCTTCCTGGTCGTTCCCTGTGAGCTCCCTTCCTTCCTTCTTCAGCCTGATTACCTGGTCCTTGACTGTTGTTTTCCTTCTGATGTGGCTGTTTAACAACTTTGGGTCAGATTTTGCCTCTCAACACCTCCTGGTAAACCATGAGCTCACTATGGTCTTCCCATTGTTGCCTCTTGGCACGAACTTCTCCCTTGCCTCTCTGCACTTCACGGTCACATGGTTCATCATTTCCATTACTGTCTTTCCCTCTATCTCTCTTGCCCACTGCACCTCATGCAGGAATTGCCTCATACATCTGTATCCTCTTTTTTGAAGTTTGGTTTCTCCTGTCCTCGTTTTGCTTCACTGTTTATTGTTAACTCTACATAGCACCGAGAAGAGTTCCACTATGTCTGAACTGTTCAGGGAGAATACGAGGTCCAGGCTTGTTAGTTCATCGTCTCCTACCTCTCGGGTTGTGTCCCTAACATATTGGTACATGAAGCTTTCTAGGATCTTGGCTCTCCAAGTCTCCGGTCCCCCGTGTGGCTCTAGATTTTCCCAGTCTATTTCCTTGTGGTTGAAATGTTCCATGATGAGTAACTTTGCCTTGCTTATTTGGGTCCTTCTGGCCACCTCAGCTTGTGTAGCCACCATCGTTCTGTTGCTCTCATCATGTTCTTCTTTTGGTATCCTACTGTTCGGTGGCGGGTAGTACATCACAGCTATTATCACTTTTGGACCCCCAGGTAGAAGTGCTCTTACTATGTAGTAGTCATCTGGTTCACCTCTGACTAGTCCTCCCATCTCCTCAAAACTCCATTGGTTTTTGATGAGCAGTGCAACTCCTTTCCCTCTGTTTCCCCTGTCTTTCCTCAGGATCTGATGTCCAAACGGAAAGAGTGCATCTGTTATCACCCCCGTGAGCATTGTCTCTGTGAGTGCTATGATATCCAGGGATGCCTCAGTGATTCTTTCCTGTCACTCGTCACTCTTATTTGTTATTCCATCTGTGTTGGTATACCATACCTTCAGCTTCCTTTCCAGAATTGTATTCAGGGGAAGGGGGGTGGAGGTGGCGGGTGGGAGTGGTATGGGGGTTGAGGGTAGGGGTGGGAGGGGTTGGTGCAGGCTGAGGGTGTGGTAGGTAGGGCTGGATATTAGGGTAGAGTGGTGTTGTTGTGGTATTAGTGCTGGGGGATGTGGGGACTGTGGGTGTGGAGTGTATTCACCTAGTTGTGGTTGCAGAGGTCAAGTTACAGCTCCTGGCCCCGCTTCTTCACTGGCCGCTACTCGGTCACTTTACCCGCTCCATGAGCTTTATCACACCTCTCCTTAAAGCTATGTATGGATCCTGCCTCCACTACAGTGTGTGTGTGTGTGTACTCACCTAATTGTGGTTGTAGGGGTCGAGACTCAGCTCCTGGCCCCGCCTCTTCACTGACCGCTACTGGGTCTCTTCTCTCCCTGTTCCATGAGCTTTATCATACCTTGTCTTAAAACTATGTATGGCTCCTGACTACACTACATCGTTTGCTAGACTATTCCACTTCCTGACTACTCTATGGCTGAAGAAATGCTTCCTAACATCCCTTTGACTCATCTGAGTCTTCAACTTCCAATTGTGTCCCCTTGTTTCTGTTTCCTCTCTGGAACAACCTGTCACTGTCTACCTTGTCGATTCCCCTCAGTATTTTGTATGTCGTTATCATGTCTCCTCTAACCCTTCTGTCCTCCAGTGTTGTTAGTCCTGTTTCCCTCAGCCTTTCTTCATAGGGCAGTCCCCTGAGTTGTGGAACTAACCTTGTCGCAAACCTTTGCACTTTCTCTAATTTCTTGACGTGCTTGACCAGGTGTGGGTTCCAGACTGGTGCTGCATACTCTAGTATTGGCCTGACGTACACGGTGTACAGTGTCTTGAGCGATTCCTTGTTAAGGTAACGGAACGCTAATCTTAGGTTTGCCAGTCGCCCATATGCTGCCGCAGTTATCTGGTTGATGTGTGCGTGTGTGTGTGTGTCACACTATTTTTTGCTACTTACGAATGGTGTGTGTTTCCCTATCAGATACGTAGAGGTCCTTCATCTTGTAACATTCTCTTTAAGTTCGTCCAGACGAACATTAATGGCATCTACATCATGTTGCCTGGGTACACCCTCCATCCTTGCGCTCTCTCGCAAGCAGACACCTCAGTCATTTTCAGTGTAAAGAGTTCCTTTATTTACATGCTAAGACCTGTTATCTCCTTCAGCTCATTTCAAAGCCTTTTTATTGTTACGAAACATACAAATTTGAAACAGGATGAGGTTGGAGTCATCTGTGGGCCAGCGATTTCATTTGGTCAATTTATTTGACTTCGTCGATGTTGTTATGATATATGAACAAGTTCGAGCCTCGAGTTATCTAAGAATGACTCGAGTCTGGTTGTACTCTTGATAAGGACAGAGCTAGAGTGTAGTTGCTATTTGTTGCCCGTCTTGTTGTGAAGAAGCTGTCTTCTCGCTGACCGCGATGTGAAGCCATATGTGATACCTTAACAATATTGACCTTGTACATAACAGCAAGCCCACCCATGTCTGTCCGGTGTTGAAGGCTCTGCTGGAATGACAGATCTATCCAGGCCGGGTCCAGGCATGGGATGAGTCATCTTGCTCGGTTATCTGTTCTGTCAAGAAGTAGTAGAGGAGACGGGAACAAAAGGCAGTCCAAGACAGTGGAGCATACTCAAGGTGTAAGCGCACTTGTGCCTCGTAGAGAGTTTTGTAGTCTCTACTGTCAAGCAGGTACTAGGTACGCCCTTAATCCTATTAGCTCTCTCTCTCTCTCTCTCTCTCTCTCTCTCTCTCTCTCTCTCTCTCTCTCTCTCTCTCTCTCTCTCTCTCTCTCTCTCTCTCTCTCGTGATCAATAAGAAGATAATGTGTCAGTCATTTAGCGGGGTCCTCGAAGACCTTAAGACGCGCCTCAGAAGACATTTTCCACCGAGACAATATCGCCATCACCGTCTCTTCTTACATAATTGCTCATTTATTCTCGCGTGTCTCTCTTCTCCACCTGCACCACCATCACCATCAGTTATTGCATCATTCTCTCTTATTCTCTCCCGTCTCTCCACCTCAACGAGTTTCTTTATCACCCTTAAGGTGAAGACTGAGTCATAGTAAAGTGACTGGAACAAATCCCACACTTACTAGAGGAAACATTGCACGATGTTTCGGTTCCTCCTGGACCATTATCATTACAACTGAGAGAGAAAATTGGGAGAAGATCAGATGTGTCGGAAAAAGGCAGAGGGACAGAAGGTTATTAAACAGGTTAGACGAAATTACCAGAACACAGGACAAGAAGCAACTGATAGTAGTGGTAGTAGTAGTAGTAGTAGCAATAGTAGTAGTAGTAGTACTAGCAATAATAGTAGTAGTAGCAATAGTAGTAGTAGTAGCAATAGTAGTAGTAGTAGTACTAGCAATAATAGTAGTAGTAGCAATAGTAGTAGTAGTAGTACTAGCAATAATAGTAGTAGTAGCAATAGTAGTAGTAGTAGCAATAGTAGTAGTAGTAACAATAGTAGTAGTAGTAGCAATAGTAGTAGTAGTAGCAATAGAGTAGTAGTAGCAATAGTAGTAGTAGTAGCAATAGTAGTAGTAGTAGCAATAGTAGTAGTAGTAGCAATAGTAGTAGTAGTAGCAATAGTAGTAGTAGTAGCAATAGTAGTAGTAGTAGCAATAGTAGTAGTAGTAGCAATAGTAGTAGTAGTAGCAATAGTAGTAGTAGTAGCAGCAGTAATAGTAGTAGCAATAGTAGTAGTAGCAGCAATAGTAGTAGTAGCAGCAATAGTAGTAGTAGCAGCAATAGTAGTAGTAGTAGCAATAGTAGTAGCAGTAGTAGTAGTAGTAGTAGCAATAGTAGTAGTAGTAGCAATAGTAGTAGTAGTAGCAATAGTAGTAGTAGTAGCAATAGTAGTAGTAGTAGCAATAGTAATAGTAGTAGCAATAGTAGTAGTAGCAGCAATAGTAGTAGTAGTAGCAGCAGTAGTAGTAACAATAACAGTAGTACTAGTAGCAATAGTAGTAGTAGTAGCAATAGTAGTAGTAGCAATAGTAGTAGTAGTAGTAGTAGCAATAGTAGTAGCAATAGTAGTAGTAGTAGTAGCAATAGTAGTAGTAGTAATAGCAATAGTAGTAGTAATAGTAGCAATAGCAGTAGTAGCAGCAATAGTAGTAGTAGCAGCAATAGTAGTAGTAGTAGCAATAGTAGTAGTAGTAGTAGTAGCAATAGTAGTAGTAGTAGTAGCAATAGTAGTAGTAGTAGTAGTAGCAATAGTAGTAGTAGTAGTAACAATAGTAGTAGTAGTAGTAGTAGCAATAGTAGTAGTAGTAATAGCAATATTAGTAGTAGTAGCAAAGTAGTAGAACTAATAGTACTTTTACCTCTGCTACTACCACCAGAGTGCCGTCCTGGTTTCTGGTATTTTCTTCACTTATCTTGTAACTTTCTAACCCACTCAGTGTCCCCGACTTGCCTCCTCTTCTCATGTTTTTACCTCAGTTGTGACACTAGTGTTGCAGGACGGACCCCAAACATTGTCTAGAATTCCCTCTAGCAAGAGTGAGTACACGTCCAGAGAAACACACCTCTCAGAGTACACACACTGAGAGATGACTGGAGAGATATGGTGATACCGTCAGTATTTAGATGAAGACATATGTGCACAGTTGAAGACATTTATTGAGGAAACGTTTCACCACAAGTGGAATCTTCAGTCTTAGCACAGAGACAACTAAGAAACGAGAATGTATAGTGGTGGGAGTCAGGTGGCAGGGTAGAGGGAAGAGATAAAATAAGTGGTAGTAGTAGTAGAAGGAGTAGTAGTAGTAGCAGCAGTAGTAGTAATAGTAGAAGAGCTGAGGTGAGATGATGGGTCGCATTTGAGAGGTTGCTGTCAGCAGTGCAGTAACATGTTACAGTTCTCCCTGGTGTAGACATGACGTTGATGATTGTTGTCATCTAATGTCAGTCTAGTTGTGTAGTAAAGGTTCTGCTAAGACTTCGGAACTGCCACTGAACCCAGATATTTTGTGGGATGGTCTTGGTTACTGCTGTCATGGCGACCTCTAAACACAGTAGACAACCCTGGTTATTTTCACGGGTAATGATTTAGCTTCTGTGAATGTCAAGAGGTGACTCTGCTTAGCGGCTGCACGTATGTTTATGTTCAGGTATTCTTACTACCAGAGATCTTGATGTTTCGCCCGCATATGTCTTATGATAGCCTCTACAAGATATGATGGACTCCTGCACTGGTGGATGTGCTGTCAGTTTGTTGTTTCTTACTAAATGTTTAATAGTAGTTGAAGAGTTTCTAACTATTTTAGACTGAGTGTCTCTCACAGCTACGTTGCTAACAGGCAGAACAATATATTTGGTTGATGTTTCCACCGTAGTGTCGACGTTGTTTGTTCGTCTTGAGAATGTATGTTGCAAGTTTGATGCAGACAGAGACGAAGTGAAGAGTGAAGTTGTTTGAAACACTGTGTAATGACTTCGCATTGTTCTTCAAATATTTAATGGCCTTAAAAAGCAATCCTATCACCACGTCCCTCCACCGAGAAAGGGGCGCTCATATTATTATTATTATTTTTAAGGCCATAAAAGAGGGACTCGTGTCATTACGATTGCGTGAGTTATGTAGACTATAGTTCCTTGAAGAACAATGAGAATTCACTACACAATCTTTCAAATTACTTCGCGTGAGGCACACGTTCTTAACAGGAACAGCACACTGGATGCTCTAGAAGACAAACGAAAAGCAGATGTTATATACACAGACTTTGCAAAAGTCTTTGACAAGTGTGACCATGGTGTAATAGCACACAAAATGCGTGATAAAGGAATAACAGGAAAAGTTGGTAGATGGATCTATAATTTCCTAACAAATAGAACACAAAGAGTAGTAGTCAACAGAGTAAAGTCTGAGGCGGCTACTGTGAAAAGCTCTGTTCCACAAGGCACAGTACTCGCTCCCGTCCTGTTCCTCATCCTCATATCAGACATTGACAGGGATATAAGCCACAGTGCCGCGTCTTCTTTTGCAGATGACACCTGAATTTGCATGACAGTGTCCACCGTTGAAGACACTGCAAGACTCCAAGCAGACATCAACCAAATCTTTAAATGGGCTGCAGAAAACAATATGAAATTCAATGATGAGAAATTTAAATTACTCTGATACGGAAAACATAAGGAAATTAAAACTACATTGGAGTATAAAACAAATTCAGACCACACAATAGAGCGTAAAACTAATGTAAAAGACCTGGGAGTGATCATGTCGGATGACCTCACCTTCAAAGACCATAACATTGTATCAATCACATCTGCTAGAAAAATGACAGGATGAATAATGAGAACCTTCAAAACTAGGGATGCCAAGCCCATGATGACACTCTTCAGGTCGCTTGTTCTATCTAGGCTGGAATATTGCTGCACACTAACAGCACCTTTCAAGGCAGGTGAAATTGCTGATCTAGAAAATGTACAGAGAACCTTCACGGCACATAACTGCGATAAAACACCTCAGTTACTGGGAGAGATACATGATTATATACACTTGGAAAATCCTAGAGGGATTAGTATCAAACCTGCACACGAAAATCACTCCCTATGAAATCAAAAGACTCGGCAGACGATGCAACATCCACCCAGTGAAAAGCAGGGGCGCCACTAGCACGTTGAGAGACAACACAATAAGTGTCAGGGGCCCAAGACTGTTCAACTGCCTCCCAGGATACAGAAGGGGGATTACCAATAGACCCCTGGCTGTCTTCAAGCAGGCACTGGACAGGCACCTAAAGTCAGTACCTGACCAGCCGGACTGTGGTTCGTACATCGGTTTGCGTGTGGCCAATAGTAACAGCCTCTTTGATCAGGCCCTAATCCACCATGAGGCCTCGTCACAGACCGGGCCGCGGGGGCGTTGATCTTAGGAACCCTCTCCAGGTATACATTCTCAACAGGAACAAACAACGTCGACAACACAGAGGAAACATCAACACAGTTATGCTGGTGTGGGAGTCGTCTGTAAATTCATACATTTGCGGTCACAGTGGTGGCACATGCTAACCTCCCTATGGTGTATAGAAATATACCTAGTTGGATGAATGTTATTAGAGCCAGCTGGCCAAGTGGTTTACGCACTGGCCTGTGAGTTTTAGGACTCACTCGCCATGGGTTTGTCTTTTAATCCCACTAGGACCAGCTTGAGAGTCACTGGACCCCTGTCTCACAAAATAACTGTCCAGAGTCCTCTGTTTCTGGTGCCTCTTTAAGATTTGCCTGAAGTGGGACATTGCTTGACAAATCCGGGAACGGGTGGGGTTTGTACCCGTACAAACCCCACCCGTTCCAGGATTTGTCAAGCAAACACATTGTTCTGTCTGTTAGAAACATATCTATGAGAGACGCCAGTTGAATTTTTTTTTACGAACTCTTCAACTATTATTAAAGATTTAGTAACAAAGAAATAAGGTGGCATCCCAGCACAGGTGCAGGAGTATATCATAACTTGTGGAGAGTGTAATAAGACGTATGTGGGCGAAACATCAAGAGCCCCAGCAAGTAAGAATGCATGAACATAATACGTGCAACCGATACCACCAGGTAAATACTCGTAACCAAGACAGGAGTGTGGGATTTACAGGTAAACAATATACGTAAATGGTTGATGGTTGTTGCTAGTGTGTGGTTGATGGTTGCTGGCGGTGTGTGGTTGATGTTTGTTGCCAGTGTGTGGTTGATGGTTGTTGGCAGTGGGTGGTTGATGGTTGTTGCCAGTGTGTGGTTGATGGTTGTGGCAGTGGTGGTTGCTGGCTGGTTGAGGTGGTGGTTGATGGTTGCTGTTGGTGTGTGGTTGATGGTTGCTGGTGGTGTGTGGTTGATGGTTGTTGGTGTGTGGTTGATGGTTGCTGTTGGTGTGTGGTTGATGGTTGCTGTTGGTGTGTGGTTGATGGTTGCTGGCGGTGTTTGGCTGATGGTTGCTGGCGGTGTGTGGCTGACGGTTGCCTCAAGCGTGTGGTTGAGTGGTCAGGTTTGGAGAGAGTCTTCTCACATTAATTATACTTCCGGTGGCGCGTGACCTTTGACCTTTTGACCTCACTGCTTAGATAATGATGGCGATGCTATTTTGGTGAGAGAGGAGGAGAGAGAGAGAGAGAGAGAGAGAGAGAGAGAGAGAGAGAGAGAGACACACACACACACACACACATAGAGAGAATAGAACTGACAGTAAAGAGAGTGGCCAGGTGTGCTTGTTGATGTACATGCAACTTACGTGTGTGTGAGTGTGTGTGTGTGTGTGTGTGTGTACTCACCTATTTGTACTCACCTATTTGTGGTTGCAGGGGTCGAGTCATAGCTCCTGGCCCCGCCTCTTCACTGATTGCTACTAGGTCCTCTCTCTCCCTGCTCCATGAGCTTTATCAAACCTAGTCTTAAAACTATGTATGGTTCCTGCCTCCACTATGTCGCTTTCTAAGCTATTCCACTTCCTGACAACTCTATGACTGAAGAAATACTTCCTAACATCCCTTTGACTCATAGGAGTCTTCAACTTCCAATTGTGACCCCTTGTTTCTGTGTCCCCTCTCTGGAACATCTTGTCTCTGTCCACCTTATCTATTCCTCGCAGTATTTTATATGTCGTTATCATGTCTCCCTAACCCTCCTGTCCTCTAGTGTCGTCAGGCCGATTTCCCTTAACCTTTCTTCGTAGGACAATCCCCTTAGCTCTGGGACTAGTCTTGTTGCAAACCTTTGCACTTTCTCTAATTTCTTGACGTGCTTGACCAGGTGTGGGTTCCAAACTGGTGCTGCATACTCCAGTATGGGCCTGACGTATATGGTATACAGAGTCTTGAATGATTCCTTAGTGAGGTATTGGAACGCTATTCTTAGGTTTGCCAGCCGCCCGTATGCTGCAGCAGTTATCTGATTGATGTGTGCCTCAGGAGATGTGCTCGGTATTATACTCACCCCAAGATCTTTTCTTTGAGTGAGGTTTGCAGTCTTTGGCCACCTAGACTATACTCTGTCTGCGGTCTTCTTTGCCCTTCCCCGATATTCATGACTTTACATTTGGCAGGGTTAAATTCAAGGAGCCAGTTACTGGACCAGGCTTGTAGCCTGTCCAGGTCTCTTTGTAGTCCTGCCTGATCCTCGACTGATTTAATTCTTCTCATTAACTTCACATCATCTGCAAACAGGGACACTTCTGAGTCTATCCCTTCCGTTATGTCATTCACATATACCAAAAACAGTACAGGTCCTAGGACTGACCCTTGTGGAACTCCACTCGTCACAGGTGCCCACTCTGACATCTCGTCACGTACCATGACTCGTTGTTGCCTCCCTGTCAGATATTCTCTGATCCATTGCAGTGCTTTTCCTGTTACGTGTGCCTGATCCTCTAGCTTTTGCATTAACCTCTTGTGAGGAACTGTGTCGAACGCCTTCTTGCAGTCCAAAAAAATGCAGTGTATCCACCCCTCTCTCTCGTGTCTTACTTCTGTTACCTTGTCATAAAACTCCAGTAGGTTTGTGACACAGGATTTTCCTTCCCTGAAACCGTGCTGGTTGTCGTTTATAAGCTTGTGTCTTTCTAGGTGTTCCACCACTCTCCTCCTGTGTGTGTGTGTGTGTGTGTGTGTGTGTGTGTGTGTGTGTGTGTGTCTGTGTGAGTGTGTACTCACCTAATTGTGGTTGTAGGGTTCGATTCACAGTTCCTGGCCCCGCCTCTTCACTGGTCGCTATTAGGTCACTCTCCCTGCTCCATAAGCTTTATCATACCTCTTCTTAAACCTATGTATGTATCCTGCCTACACTACATTACTTTCCAGACTATTCCATTTCATGACCACTCTATAACTGAAGAAATACTTCCTAACATCCCTGTGATTCATCTGAGTCTTCAACTTCCAATTGTAACCCCTTGTTGCTGTGTCTCATCTCTGGAATCTCCTATCTCTGTCCACCTTGTCAATTATTCTCAATATTTTATATGTCGTTGTCATATCCCCCCTATCTCTCCTATCCTCCAGTGTCATCAGGTCGATTTCCCTTAACCTCTCCTAGTAGGACATACCCCTTAGCTCCGGGACTAGTCTCGATGCAAACCTTTGCATTTTCTCTAATTTCCTGACGTGCTTGGCCACGTGTGGGTTCCAAACTGGTGCTGCATACTCCAATATTGGCCTGACGTACACAGTGTACAAAGTTCTGAACGATTCCTTACGGAGATGTCAGAATGCTATTCTTAGGTTTGCTAGGCGCCCATATGCTGCAGCAGATATTTGGTTGATGTGCGCCTCAGGAGATATGCTCTGTATTATGCTCACTCCAAAATCCTTTTCCTTGAGTGAGGTTTGTAATCTTTGACCTCCCCCTAGACTGTACTCTGTCTGCGGTCTTCTTTACCCTTCCCCAATCTTCATGACTTTGCACTTGGTGGGGTTGAACTCCAGTTGCTGGACCAGGCCTGCAGCCTGTCCAGATTCCTTTGTAGTCTTGCCTGGTCCTCCTCCGATTGAATTCTCATCAACTTCACTTCGTCTGCAAACAGCGACACTGAGTCTATTCCTTCCGTCATGTCATTCACATACACCAGAAACAGCACCGGTCTTAGGACTGACCCCTGTGGAACCCCACTCGTCACAGGCGCCCCCTCTGACACCTCGTCACGTACCATGACTCACTGTCTTCCCGTCAGGTATTCTCTGATTCATTGCACTGCCTTCCCTGTTATCCCTGCCTGGTCCTCCAGCTTTTGCGCTAATCTCTTGTGTGGAACTGTGTCAAAAGCCTTCTTACAGTCCAAGAAAACGCAGTTCACCCACCCCTCTCTCTCTTGTCTTACTGTTGTCATCCTGTCATAAAACTCCAGTTGGTTTGTGACACAGGATTTCCCGTCACTGAATCTGTGCTGGTTGTCGTTGATAAGCTCATTCCCTTTTAAGTGTTCCACCACTCTTCTCCTGGTAATCTTCTCCACGATTTTGCATGTGTGTGTGTGTTTGGACCTTGCTGGAGGAGAGGTATAGTAATCAGTATAACAATGGCGGCAGTCAGTTGTTTTGGGTAATACCAATTTTCAAACTATCTTTACTCCCTGTGTCCCTGGACACAGTGGTGTTGTTAAGAATGGTTTGTGCCTGGGGGGAGGAGCCCCCTTCTCTGGGAGGGGTGTCCCTCTTCCTACAGGGTGTCACTCTCCCCACAGGGCGTCACCCTCCCCACAGGGTACTATTGTTCCCACAGGGTGCCACTCTCCCCAATGGGTGTTACCCTTCCACAAGGCTACTTGCCTGACCAAGAACCCAGCATCTCTTCCAGCATACAAGTCGGGGATATTTCCTCTTTTGTTTGAATGTGCTGTCATGGCCGAGGATACTCAGTGAATTACATACAAGGATCTCAGAATGCGAGAAACACTTTGAATACCTGTACTTGCTTTGTGATAATTATTTATGCAATGCGTGAGTGAATTCCTGACGACAGTTGACAATTAGATCGAAAAGCCTGGCAGTTCTGAGCAAGGAGCTGTACTCTCAGGCACTGACTGACTGAACGATTTCAGCCCTTGTTAAATAAAATGAATCCTGACTATGTTGGTGACTGTAAGTCACAATACCCTGACTGGATCAATTGAAAGATTACTCACACTTTGAAGGGTAAACTCATGAGGGTTGAGTCTGTCTTGAATATTGTCAAGTCACAAGTGAGTGAGAGAAGACGACAGGTCCAGTAACGTAAATGACAGAGAACAGGAATGTTTATCACCTGGCCATCTGTCTTCTGTGTCTTCCTCTTCTTTCTTACTGAACTGTCTTCTGTGTCTTCCTCTTCCTTCTTACTGACCTGTCTTTCGTGTCTGCCTCTTCTGTCTTATTGACCTGTCTTCTGTTTCTTCCTCTTCTCTCTTATTGATCTGTCTTCTGTTTCTTCCTCTTTTCTCTTATTGATCTGTCTTCTGTTTCTTCCTCTTCTCTCTTATTGACCTGTCTTCCCTTTCTTCCTGGTCCTTCTTGGCAACTTGTCATCTGTTTCTTCCTCTTCTCGATCTCTATTCTAATTTCTTCCCATTTTCTCGCTGATTTGTGACTTGACAATGGTGAGAACAGACCCAGACGTAGTGTATGAGTGTCTTACACCTCTCTCCCCAGGTGTTTACTCCCGCACGTTCAGGAACGCCACTCAAGGAACACACAGGCCGATCCCATCCTGTGAGTGGAAGACAAGGTGCCTTTGTGACCCACCTCACCCTTGTTGTGGGTGGCAGTCGAGGTGTCTTTGTGACCCACCTCACCCTTGTTGTGGGTGCCAGTCGAGGTGTCTTTGTGACCCACCTCACCCTTGTTGTGGGTGGCAGTCGAGGTGTCTTTGTGACCCACCTCACCCTTGTTGTGGGTGGCAGTCGAGGTGCCTTTGTGACCCACCTCACCCTTGTTGTGGGTGGCAGTCGAGGTGTCTTTGTGACCCACCTCACCCTTGTTGTGGGTGGCAGTCGAGGTGTCTTTGTGACCCACCTCACCCTTGTTGTGGGTGGCAGTCGAGGTGCCTTTGTGACCCACCTCACCCTTGTTGTGGGTGGCAGTCGAGGTGTCTTTGTGACCCACCTCACCCTTGTTGTGGGTGGCAGTCGAGGTGTCTTTGTGACCCACCTCACCCTTGTTGTGGGTGGCAGTCGAGGTGCCTTTGTGACCCACCTCACCCTTGTTGTGGGTGGCAGTCGAGGTGTCTTTGTGACCCACCTCACCCTTGTTGTGGGTGGCAGTCGAGGTGTCTTGTGACCCACCTCACCCTTGTTGTGGGTGGCAGTCAGGTGCCTTTGTGACCCACCTCACCCTTGTTGTGGGTGGCAGTCGAGGTGTCTTTGTGACCCACCTCACCCTTGTTGTGGGTGGCAGTCGAGGTGTCTTTGTGACCCACCTCACCCTTGTTGTGGGTGGCAGTCGAGGTGTCTTTGTGACCCACCTCACCCTTGTTGTGGGTGGCAGTCGAGGTGTCTTTGTGACCCACCTCACCCTTGTTGTGGGTGGCAGTCGAGGTGTCTTTGTGACCCACCTCACCCTTGTTGTGGGTGGCAGTCGAGGTGCCTTTGTGACCCACCTCACCCTTGTTGTGGGTGGCAGTCGAGGTGCCTTTGTGACCCACCTCACCCTTGTTGTGGGTGGCAGTCGAGGTGTCTTTGTGACCCACCTCACCCTTGTTGTGGGTGGCAGTACAGTACAATGTACCAGACACCAGTACAGTGGTACAGTACAGTGTACCAGATACCGGTACAGTTGTACAGTACAGTGCACGAGACACCAGTACAGTGGTACATTACAGTGTACCAGACACCAGTGCAGTGGTATAGTACAAGCAGTGTACTAGACACCAGTACAGTGGTACAGTAGTGTACCAGACATCAGTACAGTGGTACAGTACAACCAGTGTACCAGACACCAGTACATTGGTACAGTACAACCAGTGTACCAGACACCAGTACATTGGTACAGTACAACTAGTGTACCAGACACCAGTACAGTGACACAGTACAGTGTACCAGACACAAGTACAGTGGTACAGTACAACCAGTGTACCAGACACCAGTACAGTGGTACAGTACGCTGTATCAGACACCAGTACATTGGTACATTACAGTGCACCAGACACCAGTACAGTACAACCAGTGTATCAGACACCAGTACAGTGGTACAGTACAGTGTACCAGACACCAGTACAGTGGTACAGTACTGTGCACCAGACATCAGTACAGTGATACAGTACAACCAGTGTACAACCACTGTACTGGTGTCTGGTACAGTACAGTGTACCAGACACCAGTACAGTGATACAGTAAAACCAGTGTACCAGACACCAGTACAGTGGTACAGTACAGTGTACCAGACACCAGCACAGTGGTACAGTTCAACCCGTGTTCCAGACACCAGTATAGTGGTACAGTACAGTGTACCAGACACCAGTACAGTGGTACAGTACAGTGCCCCAGGCACCAGTGCATTGGTACAGTGCAGTGAACCAGTGCATTGGTACAGTACAGTGCACCAGACACCAGTACACTGGTACAGTACAGTGCACCAGTACAGTGGTGCAGTACAATGCACCACACACCAGTACAGTGGTAAAATGAAGTAATACAGCATAACCAGTGTACCAGCACCTAAGTGGTAAGTACAGTGCACCAGCACCAGTACAGTGGTACGTACAGTGCACAGACACCAGTACAGTGGTAGAAGTGACCAGCACCAGTACAGGGTATCAGTGCACAGGACCAGTACAGTGGTACAGTGAGCACCAGTACAGTGGTAGTACAGTGCACCCAGCAAGTACAGTGGTAGAGTACAGTCACAGCACCAGTCATGGTAGTACAGTGCACCAAGCCCAGTACAGTGGTAAGACAGTGCACCAAGCACCAGTACAGTGCACCAAGCACCAGTACAGTGACAGTACAGTGCACAAGACCAGTACAGTGGTAGCAGTACAGTGCACCAAGCACAGTACAGTGGACAGACAGTGCAAAACCACATGACAAGCAGTACAGTGGTACAGTACAGTGCACCAAGCACCAGTACAGTGGTGACATACACACAGCACAGTACAGTGAGTCAGCCAAGCACAGTACATGGAGTACAGTGCACCAAGACCAGTACAGTGGTACAGTACAGTGCACCAAGCACCAGTACAGTGGTAAGTACAGTGCACCAAGCACCAGTACAGTGGTGTACAGCCAGCACCATACAGTGCACCAAGCACCAGTACAGTGGTACAGTACAGTGCACCAAGCACCAGTACAGTGGTAGCCAGTACAGTGCACCAAGCACCAGTACAGTGGTACAGACAGTGCACCAGCACCAGTACAGTGGTACAGCTACAGTGCACCAAGCTCCAGTACAGTGGTACAGACAGTGCACCAAGCACCAGTACAGTGGTACAGTAAGTGACCAAGCACCAGTACAGTGCACTCAGCACCAGTACAGTGGTACAGTACAGTGCACCAAGCACCAGTACAGTGTCAGTACAGTGCACAGCACCAGTACAGTGGTAAGTACAGTGCACCAAGCACCAGTACAGTGGTACAGTACAGTGCACCAAGCACCAGTACAGTGGTAGCAGACAGTGCACCAAGCACCAGTACAGTGGTACAGTACAGTGCACCAAGCACCAGTACAGTGGTACAGTACAGTGCACTAAGCACCAGTACAGTGGTACAGTACAGTGCACAAGCACCAGACAGTGGTACAGTACAGTGCACCAAGCACCAGTACAGTGGTACAGTACAGTGCACCAAGCACCAGTACAGTGGTACAGTACAGTGCACCAAGCACCAGTACAGTGGTACAGTACAGTGCACCTAGCACCAGTACAGTGGTAGAGTACAGTGCACCAAGCACCAGTAGAGTGGTACTTACAGTGCACAAGACAACAGTACAGTGGCATAGTGCAGTGCGACATGCACCAGTACAGTGGTACAGTACAGTGCACCAAGCACCAGTACAGTGAGTACAGCACCCGTCAGGGCATACATGCACAGCAAGTACAGTGGTACAGTACAGTGCACCAAGCACCAGTACAGTGGTAAGAGTACAGTGCACCAAACACCAGTACAGTGTGTGCACAGTACAGTGGTATCAGTGCACCAAGCACCAGTACAGTGGTACAGTACAGTGCACTAAGCACCAGTACAGTGGTACAGTACAGTGCACCAAGCACCAGTACAGTGGTAGAGTACAGTCTACCAAGCACCAGTACAGTGGTACAGTACAGTGCACCAAGCTCCAGTACAGTGGTACAGAACAGTGCACCAAGCACCAGTACAGTGGTACAGTACAGTGCACCAAGCACCAGTACAGTGGTACAGTACAGTGCACCAAGCACCAGTACAGTGGTACAGTACAGTGCACCAAGCACCAGTACAGTGGTACAGTACAGTGCACCAAGCACCAGTACAGTGGTACAGTACAGTGCACCAAGCACCAGTACAGTGCACCAAGCACCAGTACAGTGGTACAGTACAGTGCACCAAGCACCAGTACAGTGGTCCAGTACAGTGCACTAAGCACCAGTACAGTGGTACAGTACAGTGCACCTAGCACAAGTACAGTGGTACAGTACAGTGCACCAAGCACCAGTACAGTGGTACAGTACAGTGCACCTACCACCAGTACAGTGGTACAGTACAGTGCACCTAGCACCAGTACAGTGGTAGAGTACAGTGCACCAAGCACCAGTACAGTGGTACAGTACAGTGCACTAAGCACCAGTACAGTGGTACAGTACAGTGCACTAAGCACCAGTACAGTGGTACAGTACAGTGCACCAAGCACCAGTACAGTGGTAGAGTACAGTGCACCAAGCACCAGTACAGTGGTACAGACAGTGCACCAAGCACCAGTACAGTGGCACAGTACAGTGCACCAAGCACCAGTACAGTGGTACAGTACAGTGCACTAAGCACCAGTACAGTGGTACAGTACAGTGCACAAAGCACCAGTACAGTGGTACAGTACAGTGCACCAAGCACCAGTACAGTGGTACAGTACAGTGCACCAAGCACCAGTACAGTGGTACAGTACAGTGCACCAAGCACCAGTACAGTGGTACAGTACAGTGCACCAAGCACCAGTACAGTGGTACAGTACAGTGCACCAACACCAGACAGTGGTACAGTACAGAAAGCACGTAGTGGACAGTCAGGCCAGACCAGTAGGACAGACAGTGAGAGAGAAGGTTCAAGAGATGGAAAGATAGAAAGAGGGGGCAGCAAGAAGAAGAGAGGAGAAGATAGAAAGAGAGGGAGAAGATAAGAAGAGAGGGAGAAGATAGAGAGAGGGAGAAGATAGAGAAGAGAGGGAGAAGATAGAGAAGAGAGGGAGAAGATAGAGAAGAGAGGGAGAAGATAGAGAAGAGAGGGAGAAGATAGAGAAGAGAGGGAGAAGATAGAGAAGAGAGGGAGAAGATAGAGAAGAGAGGGAGAAGATAGAAGAGAGGAGAGATGAGAAGAGGAGAAGATAGAGAAGAGGAGAAGATAGAGAAGAGAGGGAGAAGATAGAGAAGAGAGGGAGAAGATAGAGAAGAGAGGGAGAAGATGGAGAAGAGAGGGAGAAGATAGAGAAGAGAGGGAGAAGATAGAGAAGAGAGGGAGAAGATAGAGAAGAGAGGGAGAAGATAGGGAAGAGAGGGAGAAGATAGAGAAGAGAGGGAGAAGATAGAGAAGAGAGGGAGAAGATAGAGAGAGAGGGAGAAGATAGAGAAGAGAGGGAGAAGATGGAGAAGAGAGGGAGAAGATAGAGAAGAGAGGGAGAAGATGAGAGAAGAGAGAGGAGAAGATAGAGAAGAGAGGGAGAAGATGGAGAAGAGAGAGGATGAGAAGAGGGGAGAAGATAGAGAAGAGAGGGAGAAGATAGGGAAGAGAGGGAGAAGATAGGGAAGAGAGGGAGAAGAGATGGAAGAGAGGGAACAGAGAGGAAACAGAGGGAAGAGGGAGGTAATAGAGAGGGAATAGAGGGAGAAAAGAGGGAGAAGAGAGGGGAAAAAAGAAGAGGGGGAGAAGAAAGGGAAAAAGAGGGAAAAGAGCGGGTAAAGAGAGGGAAAGGAGACAGATAGAGGAGACGGAAGAGAAATGTGAATAGAGAGAAAAAAGAGATGGGCAGAAGAGAGGAGAAAGAGGGATGGGGAGGAGATGGGGAAATTTGGAAGAATTGGAGAATTGGAAATGAGTGAGAAAATTTACTAAGAGAGAGTGTGAGAGAGTAAATGAGAGATGAAAAAGAAGAGAAAGAGGCAGAGAAGAGGGTGTATGAAAGAGGCGGGAGAAGTGTGAGAGGAGAGTGTTGGCACACTTCTTGTGTTGACACACTTCTTGTGTTGACACACTTCTTGTGTTGGCACACTTCTTGTGTTGACACACTTCTTGTGTTGGCACACTTCTTGTGTTGGCACACTTCTTGTGTTGCCACACTTCTTGTGTTGGCACACTTCTTGTGTTGCCACACTTCTTGTGTTGGCACACTTCTTGTGTTGGCACACTTCTTGTGTTGCACACTTCTTGTGTTGGCACACTTCTTCTGTTTGCACACTTCTTGTGTTGGCACACTTCTTGTGTTGACACACTTCTTGTGTTGACACACTTCTTGTGTTGACACACTTCTTGTGTTGACACACTTCTTGTGTTGGCACACTTCTTGTGTTGACACACTTCTTGTGTTGGCACACTTCTTGTGTTGGCACACTTCTTGTGTTGGCACACTTCTTGTGTTGCCACACTTCTTGTGTTGGCACACTTCTTCTGTTTGCACACTTCTTGTGTTGGCACACTTCTTGTGTTGGCACACTTCTTGTGTTGCACACTTCTTGTGTTGACACACTTCTTGTGTTGACACACTTCTTGTGTTGACACACTTCTTGTGTTGACACACTTCTTGTGTTGACACACTTCTTGCGTTGACACACTTCTTGTGTTGACACACTTCTTGTGTTGACACACTTCTTGTGTTGGCACACTTCTTGTGTTGGCGCACTTCTTGTGTTGGCACACTTCTTGTGTTGGCACACTTCTTGTGTTGGCACACTTCTTGTGTTGACACACTTCTTGTGTTGGCACACTTCTTGTGTTGGCACACTTCTTGTGTTGGCACACTTCTTGTGTTGACACACTTCTTGTGTTGGCACACTTCTTGTGTTGACACACTTCTTGTGTTGACACACTTCTTGTGTTGACACACTTCTTGTGTTGACACACTTCTTGTGTTGGCACACTTCTTGTGTTGGTACTCTGCTGGTGTTGACCCACTTCTTGTGTTGGCACACTTCTTGTGGCGTTGGCACACTTCTTGTGTTGACACACTTCCTTTGTTGACACACTTCATGTGTTGACACACTTCTTGTGTTGACACACTTCTTGTGTTGACACACTTCTTGTGTTGGCACACTTCCTGTGTTGACACACTTCTTGAGTTGACACACTTCTTGTGTTGACACACTTCCTGTGTTGACACACTTCCCGTGTTGATACACTTCCCGTGTTGACACACTTCTTGTGTTGACACACTTCTTGTGTTGATACACTTCCCGTGTTGACACACTTCCCGTGTTGATACACTTCTTGTGTTGACACACTTCTTGTGTTGGCACACTTCCTGTGTTGACACACTTCCTGTGTTGACACACTTCCTGTGTTGACACACTTCCCGTGTTGACACACTTCCTGTGTTGACACACTTCCCGTGTTGATACACTTCCTGTGTTGACACACTTCTTGTTTTGACACACTTCCTGTGTTGACACACTTCCCGTGTTGACACACTTCCTGTGTTGACACACTTCCTGTGTTGACACACTTCCTGTGTTGACACACTTCCTGTGTTGACACACTTCCCGTGTTGACACACTTCCTGTGTTGACACACTTCTTGTGTTGACACACTTCCTGTGTTGACACACTTCCTGTGTTGACACACTTCTTGTGTTGACACACTTCCTGTGTTGACACACTTCCCGTGTTGACACACTTCCTGTGTTGACACACTTCCTGTGTTGACACACTTCCCGTGTTGACACACTTCCTGTGTTGACACACTTCGTATGCTGACACACTTCTCATGTTGACACACTTCGTATGCTGACACACTTCGTATGCTGACACACTTCGTATGGTGACACACTTCGTATGCTGATACACTTCGTATGGTGACACACTTCGTATGGTGACACACTTCGTATGCTGACACACTTCGCATGCTGACACACTTCGTATGCTGACACACTTCGTATGCTGACACACTTCGTATGCTGACACACTTCGTATGCTGACACACTTCGTATGCTGACACACTTCGTATGGTGACACACTTCGTATGCTGACACACTTCGCATGCTGACACACTTCGCATGCTGACACACTTCGTATGCTGACACACTTCGTATGCTGACACACTTCGTATGCTGACACACTTCGTATGCTGACACACTTCGTATGCTGACACACTTCGTATGCTGACACACTTCGCATGCTGACACACTTTCCATGCTGACACACTTCTCATGTTGACACACTTTCCATGCTGACACACTTCGCATGCTGACACACTTCGCATGCTGACACACTTCGTATGCTGACACACTTCGTATGCTGACACACTTCGCATGCTGACACACTTCGCATGCTGACACACTTCTTATGTTGACACACTTTCATGCTGTGACGCACACTTCGCATGCTGACACATTTCTCATGCTGACACTCATGCTCTTCCATGCTGACACACTTCTTATGTTGACACACTTCGTATGCTGACACATTTCTCATGTTGACACACTTTCCATGCTGACACACTTCTTATGTTGACACACTTCGTATGCTGACACACTTCTTATGTTGACACACTTCGCATGCTGACACACTTCGCATGCTGACACACTTCCTATGTTGACACACTTCCTATGTTGACACACTTCCTATGTTGACACACTTCCTATGTTGACACACTTCCTATGTTGACACACTTCCTATGTTGACACACTTCCTATGTTGACACACTTCGCATGTTGACACAAAGTCCTGTTTTTTTCCCATGAATCCAAAAGTTTCGCCCAATACAATATATTTTTGTCTGATATTTTCTGGAATTGTTTATACTTCCTTTTATGTGTTTTGCAGAGCTTTTGTACGTCAGTTATTTATATTTATGCGTGTTAGTTACCATTTTGTCCTAGGCACATGTCGATTAGACACTAGGCCTGTTGTATGTATGTGTGTGTAACGAAACACTTCGAAATGTTTCGGCCCCGCCGGGAATTGAACCCGGGCCCTCCGTGCGTGAAGCAAGAGCGCTACAACCATGCCATCGGGGCGTGTGTGTGTGTGTGTTTTGTGTATGTGTGTGTATGTGTGTGTGTGTGTTGTGTGTGTGTGTGTGTGTGTGTGTGTGTGTGTGTGTGTGTGTGTGTGTGTGTATGTGTGTGTGTGTGTGTGTTGTGTGTGTGTGTGTGTGTGTGTGTATGTGTGTGTTAGTTCACAGTTATGACGTCCACGTTAACTCTTCATCCGGTTAACATTTCTGGAGTTTATTTTCCTGACGGTCTTTGAAGATCGTGTTGAGACCCAGCAAGTGAAACACCGAGTGTCAGGTCCGCAGACTTACACTGTACTGACACACTGACCTCTCCAAGTAACTGTGAGGTGAGGGAGGAGACCAAGTAACTGTGAGGTGAGGGAGGAGACCAAGTAACTGTGAGGTGAGGGAGGAGACCAAGTAACTGTAAGGTAAGGAAAGTGATCAAGTAACTGTGAGGTGAGGGAGGAGACCAAGTAACTGTGAGGTGAGGGAGGAGACCAAGTAACTGTGAGGTGAGGGAGGAGACCAAGTAACTGTGAGGTGAGGGAGGAGACCAAGTAACTGTGAGGTGAGGGAGGAGACCAAGTAACTGTGAGGTGAGGGAGGAGACCAAGTAACTGTGAGGTGAGGGAGGAGACCAAGTAACTGTGAGGTGAGGGAGGAGACCAAGTAACTGTGAGGTGAGGGAGGAGACCAAGTAACTGTGAGGTGAGGGAGGAGACCAAGTAACTGTGAGGTAAGAGAAGACATCAAGGGCCTCAATGCAACACAGAAAACGTAAGTGTTGTCTTGTGTAAGAGAAAACGGATCGGTTACAAAACTGTTAATACGAGAGTGTTGACGTTATTCACTCCCTGTGATGACATATGACACAACTACTAGTAACTCACTGACGATGGTACCAGGTACCGGTGATGTGGATGTGTTCTTGTCAGTCAGTCACTGACGATGGTACCAGGTACCGGTGATGTGGATGTGTTGATGTCAGTCACTGATGATGGTACCAGGTACTGGTGATGTGGATAGTTAGTTGTGTCATCACTGATGATGTGTTTCCAGTTATCTGTTTGTTTATTCGTCTTCACTTGTGCTCTCTCTCTCATCTCTCTCTCTCTCTCTCTCTCTCTCTCTCTCTTCTCTCTTCTCTCTCTCTCTCTCCTCTCTCTCTCTCTCTCTCTCTCTCTGTGGGTAAAAGAAAGAAAGGATTTTTTTTTACACAAGTCAGTTTTACAAGCTGAGAGTTGCTATCCTACCTCAGCTCATTTCAGAACACAGACCTATCTAAGGTATTCTACCACCCCCAGGATGCCACCCACACCAGTCGACAAACACCCAGGCACCAATTTACTGCTGGGTGTACAGGGATAGCAGGTTGTAAGGAAACGTACCCAACGTTTCCATCCATGCCGAAGATCGAACAACGGACGCTCAGTGTGTAAGATGTGCTACCAACCAAGCCACGGGACACGTAACGACAAGTAGGCAGGAAATCATAAGATACGACAGCATTGTTGAGTGTGTTAGCACTGGCTATGTCAGACCTCGGGTTTAAAATACGAGAAAGTGTGTGAAGAAAGTAGAGTGTTACGACTCCTCTTATGTAATCATGCCATGGAGCTGAACCCTCTCAGGTTAGAGCAGCGTTGAGACTTTGATGAGCGAGGAAATGTCCTTAATAATGGTTATTTCAAAGAAAATGCTGAGATCTACTTCCCTGGAGAGTGCCTGGGTGACAGTAGTCGGGGAGGCACTTACCCCGCCAGGTCAGGTGCTTCAGCTTCAGGAAAGGTGAAGTGTCGGTAGAGGCAGCCAGGAGCAGCAAGTGTAAGTGTCGTCAGTCAGTGTGGTGGAAGAGGCAGCCAGGAGCAGCAAGTGTAAGTGTCGTCAGTCAGTGTGGTGGAAGAGGCAGCCAGGAGCAGCAAGTGTAAGTGTCGTCAGTCAGTGTGGTGGAAGAGGCAGCCAGGAGCAGCAAGTGTAAGTGTCGTCAGTCAGTGTGGTGGAAGAGGCAGCCAGGAGCAGCAAGTGTAAGTGTCGTCAGTCAGTGTTGTGGAAGAGGCAGCCAGGAGCAGCAAGTGTAAGTGTCGTCAGTCAGTGTGGTGGTAGAGGCAGCCAGGAGCAGCAAGTGTAAGTGTCGTCAGTCAGTGTGGTGGTAGAGGCAGCCAGGAGCAGCAAGTGTAAGTGTCGTCAGTCAGTGTGGTGGAGAGGCAGCCAGGAGCAGCAAGTGTAAGTGTCGTCAGTCAGTGTGTGGAAGAGGCAGCCAGGAGCAGCAAGTGTAAGTGTCGTCAGTCAGTGTGGTGGTAGAGGCAGCCAGGAGCAGCAAGTGTAAGTGTCGTCAGTCAGTGTGGAGGAAGAGGCAGCCAGGAGCAGCAAGTGTAAGTGTCGTCAGTCAGTGTGGTGGTAGAGGCAGCCAGGAGCAGCAAGTGTAAGTGTCGTCAGTCAGTGTGGAGGAAGAGGCAGCCAGGAGCAGCAAGTGTAAGTGTCGTCAGTCAGTGTGGAGGAAGAGGCAGCCAGGAGCAGCAAGTGTAAGTGTCGTCAGTCAGTGTGGAGGAAGAGGCAGCCAGGAGCAGCAAGTGTAAGTGTCGTCAGTCAGTGTGGTGGTAGAGGCAGCCAGGAGCAGCAAGTGTAAGTGTCGTCAGTCAGTGTGGTGGAAGAGGCAGCCAGGAGCAGCAAGTGTAAGTGTCGTCAGTCAGTGTGGTGGTAGAGGCAGCCAGCAGCAGCAAGTGTAAGTGTCGTCAGTCAGTGTGGAGGAAGAGGCAGCCAGGAGCAGCAAGTGTAAGTGTCGTCAGTCAGTGTGGTGGTAGAGGCAGCCAGGAGCAGCAAGTGTAAGTGTCGTCAGTCAGTGTGGGGAAGAGGCAGCCAGAGCAGCAAGTGTAAGGTCGTCAGTCAGTGTGGGGAAGAGGCAGCCAGGAGCAGCAAGTGTAAGTGTCGTCAGTCAGTGTGGTGGAGAGGCAGCCAGAGCAGCAAGTGTAAGTGTCGTCAGTCAGTGTGGGGAAGAGGCAGCCAGAGCAGCAAGTGTAAGTGTCGTCAGTCAGTGTGGTGGAAGAGGCAGCCAGGAGCAGCAAGTGTAAGTGTCGTCAGTCAGTGTGGAGACCAGACAGAAGAAGTGTCATCATTGGAAGAGCAGCAGAGCACATGTAAGTGTCGTCATCAGTGTGGAAAGAGGCAGCCAGAGCACAAGTGAATGTCTCATCAGTGGGTGGAGAGCAGCCAGACACAAGAAGGTCTCACAGTGGAAGGCACAGCACAAGTAATGCGTCATCAGTGGAAACAGCCAGACACAAGGTAAGTTCGTCATCAGTGTAGAAGAGGCAGCCAGAGCAGCAAGTGTAATGTCGTCAGTCAGTAGACACCAACAGCAATAGTCGCACAGTGGAAGAGCAGCAGAGCAGCAGAAGGCAGCAGTAAGTCAGCAGTGTGGTAGAGGAGCCAGAGCAGCAAGTGTAAGTGTCGTCAGTCAGTGTGGAGGAAGAGGCAGCCAGGAGCAGCAAGTGTAAGTGTCGTCAGTCAGTGTGGTGTAGAGGCAGCCAGAGCAGCAAGTGAAGTGTCGTCGTCAGTGTGGGGAGAGGCAGCAGCCAGGAGCAGCAAGTGAAGTGTCGTCAGTCAGTGTGGTGGAGAGGCAGCCAGGAGCAGCAAGTGTAAGTGTCGTCAGTCAGTGTGGTGGAGAGGCAGCCAGAGCAGCAAGTGTAAGTGTCGTCAGTCAGTGTGGGGAAGAGGCAGCAGGAGCAGCAAGTGTAAGTGTCGTCAGTCAGTGTGGTGGAGAGGCAGCCAGGAGCAGCAAGTGTAAGTGTCGTCAGTCAGTGTGGGAGAGGCAGCCAGAGCAGCAAGTGTAAGTGTCGTCAGTCAGTGTGTGGAAGAGGCAGCAGACAGCAAGTGTAAGTGTCGTCAGTCAGTGTGGTGGAAGAGACAGAAGAAGTAAGTCGTCGTCATGTGGTGGGAGGCAGCCAGGAGCAGAAGTGTATGTCAGTCAGTGGAGAAGCAAGCAGCAATGTAAGTGTCTGTCAGTGTGGGAGAGGCAGCCAGAGCAGCAGTGTAAGTGTCGTCAGTCAGTGGGGAAGAGGCAGCCAGGAGCAGCAAGTGTAAGTGCGTCAGTCAGTGTGGTGGAGAGACAAGCAGGATGCGTCAGTCAGGTGGTGAGAGGCAGCCAAGCACAAGTGTAATGTCGTCAGTCAGTGTGGTGGAAGAGGCAGCCAGGAGCAGCAAGTGTAAGTGTCGTCAGTCAGTGTGGGAAGAGGCAGCCAGAGCAGCAAGTGTAAGTGTCGTCAGTCAGTGTGGTGGTAGAGGCAGCCAGGAGCAGCAAGTGTAAGTGTCGTCAGTCAGTGTGGTGGAAGAGGCAGCCAGGAGCAGCAAGTGTAAGTGTCGTCAGTCAGTGTGGTGAGAAGAGGCAGACCAGGAGCAGCAAGAATGTCAAGTGTCGTCAGGCCATCAGTGGGGAGAGGCAGCCAGGAGCAGCAAGTGTAAGTGTCGTCAGTCAGTGTGGTGAAGAGGCAGCCAGAGCAGCAAGTGTAAGTGTCGTCAGTCAGTGTGGTGGAAGAGGCAGCCAGGAGCAGCAAGTGTAAGTGTCGTCAGTCAGTGTGGTGGAAGAGGCAGCCAGGAGCAGCAAGTGTAAGTGTCGTCAGTCAGTGTGGTGGTAGAGGCAGCCAGCAGCAGCAAGTGTAAGTGTCGTCAGTCAGTGTGGTGGAAGAGGCAGCCAGGAGCAGCAAGTGTAAGTGTCGTCAGTCAGTGTGGTGGTAGAGGCAGCCAGCAGCAGCAAGTGTAAGTGTCGTCAGTCAGTGTGGTGGTAGAGGCAGCCAGGAGCAGCAAGTGTAAGTGTCGTCAGTCAGTGTGGTGGTAGAGGCAGCCAGGAGCAGCAAGTGTAAGTGTCGTCAGTCAGTGTGGTGGAAGAGGCAGCCAGGAGCAGCAAGTGTAAGTGTCGTCAGTCAGTGTGGTGGAAGAGGCAGCCAGGAGCAGCAAGTGTAAGTGTCGTCAGTCAGTGTGGTGGAAGAGGCAGCCAGGAGCAGCAAGTGTAAGTGTCGTCAGTCAGTGTTGTGGAAGAGGCAGCCAGGAGCAGCAAGTGTAAGTGTCGTCAGTCAGTGTGGTGGAAGAGGCAGCCAGGAGCAGCAAGTGTAAGTGTCGTCAGTCAGGGCAATACTCTTGTAAAATAATGAAAGTTAACACTGAAGACGTGACGCTATGAGCATTGTTACGTTGTTGTTACTACGAGGTTGTTACACACACACACACACACACACACACACATACACACACACACACACACACACACACACACACACACATATACACACACACACACATACACACACACACACACACACACACACACACACACACACACACATATACACACACACACACACACACACACACACACATATACACACACACACACACACACACACACACACACACACACATACACACACACACACACACACACACACTCGCACACGCACGCACGCACGCACGCACGCACGCACGCACGCACGCACGCACGCATGCTTTTAATTCCAAGTGCTCACAGTTGTGTGGCTTCACTTTCCACGTACTACCACCACCACCACTATGACCACCACTACCACTACTATCACCACTACCACTACTATCACCACCACTACTACCACCACTACCACTACTACCACCACTACCACTACTATCACCACCACTACTATCACCACCACTACTACCACCACCACCACCACTACTACTACTACCAGTACTACCACCACCACCAGTATTACCACCACTACCACTACTACCACCACTACCACTACTATCACCACCACTACTACCACCACTACCACTACTACCACCACTACCACTACTATCACCACCACTACTATCACCACCACTACTACCACCACCACCACCACTACTACTACCACTACTACCAGTATTACCACCACTACCACTACTACCACCAACACTACTACCACCACTACCACTACTATCACCACCACTACCACTACTACTACTACCACCACTACCCCTACGATTACCACCACCATCACTACTACTACCATCACTACTACTTCGATTACCACCACTACTACTACCACCACTACCACTACGATTACCACCACCACTACTACTACCACTACGATTACCACCACTACTACTACCACTACTACCACTACGATTACCACCACCAACACTACTACTACCATCACTACCACTTCGATTACCACCACTACTACTACCACCACTACGATTACCACAACCACTACTATTACCACTACCACTACGATTACCACCACCACCACTACTACTACTACCACCACTACCACTACGATTACACCACCACTACTACTACTATTACTACCACCACTACCACTACGATTACCATCACTACCACTACGATTACCACCACTACAAATACGACTACTACCACCACCATTACTACGACCACTACTACTACCACCACCACCACCACCACTTCTACTACCACCACTACTACCATTACCACCGCATTTGATTCCTGAGTTGTTTGTATGGAATATCAGTGTTGTGTTAACCTAACGTCTAGAGGTTTGTCAGTCTGTCCCACATAAAATAATTGCAGCCATTACAAGCAGTTCTGTAAACACCACCAACACAGTCTTAATCAGAATGTTTTTAAAGTTCGGGACGAGAGGAGGACAAGAATGATAGCTCAACACTCAGACGAGTCACAGGGCTGGTGAAGGCATACTCTGCTACCTGTCTTTATTCCTAACGTTTTCTTCTGTTAGAAGTTAATCAAGTCGTAAGTCGTATTAAGTCACATTTACTGTGTGATCCTTTTAAGGTCTATAAAACCGATAAAAAGGCAGTTGTGCGTCCTGCCAACCATCTGAACCTTCCTCCAGGTATAGTTCACCGATTCCAAAAGTTTGAAGCTGATCAGAAAAGGCATTCTCAAGTTATATATGAAAACTTTGATGGGAAGGAAATCCAACTATTCTCCTTTTGTGAATACATAATAGTCCATAACTCATGAACCACATAAGATAACTGTGTGAAATTTTTCACCCATGTATATCATTCCCAGATGATAAGTATATTAAAAAATCATACCATTGGCTCAAAGGTGAAGGTGGCAAACAGGGATAAAAAATGTTGACAAGATTGACTTGTATGTTGGCGTCGTATTTCTAGCGCTGACTAAACTGTTATTTGCCTTATAACATCTGGAGGTAGTCTTTATCGAGGGCTAGGAAGGGGATAGAAGGGAATACATGAGTCCTGCATTAATTTGAGGACACAAACACAGCTATTTAGGATAGTGAAGGATATCTAGGTTGGAAGAGACAAACAGAATTAACTTCAAGGCAGGTTTAACGTTGAAATTCTAACCTCTTTCACCAGTACGCTTGCTATCGGCTCCTATAAATACTATCCTGGATTCTGTCCTTGAGAATACCACACGTACGTTCTCTTAAGTATACGAGTGCTACTAAATGTGAGGTTTTTAACGCTGGTATTAAGTTCGTTGTTCGTGTGCACCAGCGTAGTCGGTCATTCATAGAACGAAGAGATGAGACCAGGACGAGGAAGAATGGAGGGGATGGTATCCGCACAAGGATAGCGAGAGGACAGTCATGAACACAATACCCTCGGCACAACCAACTAAAAAAAAGCGGGTAAACAGACAGCGAAGGTAAACAACATTGTGGCCAGAAGTGCGCGCCAAAATATGTAAGTAAATTTGGCGCCAAGAATCCTAACAGGTTCTGTCACTGCAGATGTTGTTTCTGGCGCCAACTATTGTTGTTTTTTTAATTGTAGGTACACGGCTTTTTTTCTGTATGGTTTAAAAAAATTAATGATCTTGAGAGATGTCGCTATAGGAACTAATGATAGATCAAACAGGCTGTTGATTGCGCAAAAGATGCAACGTCGATGTTTATTTGTTTCGTGGCTTTTGTTTACGAACTCGTGAGAGAAGTTTATGAACGGAAAGTTGCTATGGTGACCAGCCAGTGAGAGAACTACGCTAGTTACTGGAACTGCCAGGGTGGGACCAGGAACTAGGTGAAGAGAGGTCCTAGGAGCCACATCCAGGTACCTAGTTACCGCTAGAACGTGAGGACAGGTGCTAGGAGACAGGTACCTACTTACTTATCCACTCCACTTTACAACTTCTGTCTTGCCTCAGAGATAATGTTGCCCCTACTATCTGTTGCTAGTCTTGCAACATTGCATAGCTCCTGACGATGAACAGAGAGTGCGAAAGATCTTGAGCTAAATATTTCTGTTCCCATGTGGCTTGTTCTGCACTGTTAAGATCGAATATTTGCGATTATATTGCAATATATATATATATATATATATATATATATATATATATATATATATATATATATATATATATATATATATATATATATATATATATATATATATATATATATATATATATATATATATATATATATATAAGAGTGCTTGGGGTTAGAACTTGAGGTGAAGTCGTCCTAAGATTGCAAATGCATCGCCTAAGCCACTGTACTACAGTCCAAAGAATTCTCTCACCAGAATCTGGAAAGGCTTGTGAAGGTCACTAACTGCTACCCAAGCTTGTGAAGGTCACTAACTGCTACCCAAGCTTGTGAAGGTCACTAACTGCTACCCAAACTTGTGAAGGTCACTAACTGCTACCCAAGCTTGTGAAGGTCACTAACTGCTACCCAAGCTTGTGAAGGTCACTAACTGCTACCCAAACTTGTGAAGGTCACTAACTGCTACCCAAGCTTGTGAAGGTCACTAACTGCTACCCAAGCTTGTGAAGGTCACTAACTGCTACCCAAGCTTGTGAAGGTCACTAACTGCTACCCAAGCTTGTGAAGGTCACTAACTGTTATCCAAGCTTGTGAAGGTCACTAACTGCTATCCAAGCTTGTGAAGGTCACTAACTGCTACCCAAGCTTGTGAAGGTCACTAACTGCTACCCAAGCTTGTGAAGGTCACTAACTGCTACCCAAGCTTGTGAAGGTCACTAACTGCTACCCAAGCTTGTGAAGGTCACTAACTGCTATCCAAGCTTGTGAAGGTCACTAACTGCTACCCAAGCTTGTGAAGGTCACTAACTGCTACCCAAGCTTGTGAAGGTCACTAACTGCTATCCAAGCTTGTGAAGGTCACTAACTGCTACCCAAGCTTGTGAAGGTCACTAACTGCTACCCAAGCTTGTGAAGGTCACTAACTGCTATTCAAGCTTGTGAAGGTCACTAGCTGCTATCCAATCACTCAGTCTGGATCATTAAGGACTGCTGAAGACAGTAGCAAGCAGGAGGCAGGAGTAAGAGGTACTGCTGATACGATGGTAAACACAACCCCATGTTTGTTTCCTGACTTCCACCAATGACAATATTGTTCATGATAATACACCAGCTTTACTATGAGAGAAACAAGAGAGAGGGGAAGAGGCGGAGGAGCAGTAATAAGAGGATAATGAGGAGAAGGAAGTTAAAAACAAGAGAAAGAGAGACAGAGAGCGAGAGAGAATACGGGGATGAGGTGAATATCTTAGGGGTGAAACTTGACTACAATATGTCTATGAAGAACCAAGTGGTAAATCTGGCAAGCAAGGCAGCCAAGACGGTAACAACACTAAAGTGTATCTCATACCTACTTTACAGTAGAAGCTGCAAAACTCTGAGTGCACAACTTCACTCACACCTTGAGTATGCTCCACTGCCTTGGATTGCCTTCCCTCTCCCCTCGTCTCATCTACAACTTCTGGACAGAAAAGAGAACCAAGCAAGAGAATTTATCTCTCACCTGGACCCTGCCTGGATTGATCCCTTATTTCAGTAGAGCCTTCAACACCGGAGAGACATGGATGGTCTTACTGTTATGTACAAGGTCAATGTTCTCAAGGTGCCACACTGGGCTCCACTTCTCGGACAGCGAGAAGACAACTCTTACACCATAAGACGGGCAGCAAACAGCAACTACACCCTGGTTGTACCCTTCTTAAGAACAACATTTCATCTAAGATCATTCATTTCTAGAATGACTCGAGTCTGGAACATGTTCGTACAGCATAACAACATCAACGAAATAAAGTCGGTTGACCAAAATGAAATCGCTGACCCACAGATGACTTAACTTCATCCTGTTCACTATTTGTAGCTTTCATAAACCATAAAAGGGCTTTCAAATGAGCTAAGTGATAGTTCTTAGCTTATAAATAAAGGTAGGAACTCTTAGCCTAACCTTGTAAAACTGTTGTGTAAAAAAGAGATATAGCTAGATAGAGAGAGAGAGAGAGAGAGAGGGGGAGAGAGAGAGAGAGGGGGAGGAGAGAGAGAGAGAGAGGAGAGAGAGAGAGAGAGTCTGTAAGACTGGCAAGGTCACTCGTACAACAAGGCAGACAACAAGCTCACCAGACCAGGACGCAGCTCGTAACTACCTCACAGCAACGACAACAAAAATCTGAGGTAAAAATTTGCTCCAGCCTTGTATGTGTAGCACCTCCTTGACTGCCTCCTCCTCCTCCGCCCTCCCACCGTCTCATCTCAGACTTCTGGATACATCAGAGGTCCGTGGAAGAAGACTCATCTCTCGCCTGGACCCGGCCTGACTAACCTGTCGTTTTAGTTGATACTCCAACGTTGGCAAGAGCATCTGTGGTTAAGAACAGCCTGATGACACCCATTACACCACACGACCGGCAGTCATCAGACAATACACGGTTGGAACACGTTCTTAGAGCACGGGAAAATAAGATAAATATAATTAGTCAATCAAGGAAAAAATCTCTGGTGCGTAACTAGGTCCAAATTGTTCCCTATACGTATCTGTGCATCCGTCTTCTTCTTTAATAAAGTGCAGACCTATAAATGATATATTAAGATATTACTAGGGTGAGGAATTCCAGCGAGCTGATACAGTATAACATCTCTAAGCTTGTGAAATATACGAAGCGTTTAAGCGGAGTCGTAGCGGTACAGTTATGTTATATAAAAGATGCAGAGGCAGTGAGCGAGAAGACAGGCAAGAGAAATGTTGTAGCATCTGTACCTGAGTGAAGTGTTGGCAACACTGAACTATTGTCATGTGCTATTTGAAAGAGGAGGTCAGGTTAGAGATGCACAAGGTTCTCTTCCTATCCTCTACTGCATTCATTCTTCACGCGAGGAGAAGTGGCTGACTTTCAGTCAATCAGATTTAAAAAAAAGATATATTATTTAATGTTAGTAATGCAGGCACTTGAAGACGTATACACAAGCTTCAGAACAAGCTGCGTACAGCTTTATAAAGTCACGGAAAGCTCTACCTAGAAACGGTCTCAATAAAATCTTGTTCAGTAACTTTGTCATCATATAACCAGCAATACAACATTTCACCCGCTGAAGGGAGAACTTTGGGTGGCTTTAAAAATACATGGGAGTGGATGGATGAGTTAAACCTGCCTAGCACGGGCCAGTTAGTGCACTATTCTTACGTTCCTATCTACTTCCGCTACTATTCCTCCTGCCAACTACTCCCGTAAATACTACGACTACTCGCACAGTGCCACTACTATCACAACAATGGTCTAGTTAAACCCAGTTCCACCACGCTCATGCTGCTCCACTCTCTCGCTACATCACGCTCATGCTGCTCCACTCTCTCGCTACATCACGCTCATGCTGCTCCACTCTCTCGCTACATCACGCTCATGCTGCTCCACTCTCTCGCTACATCACGCTCATGCTGCTCCACTCTCTCGCTACATCACGCTCATGCTGCTCCACCTCTCGCTACACCACGCTCATGCTGCTCCACTCTCCTACACACGCTCATGCTGCTCCACTCTCTCGCTACACCACGCTCATGCTGCTCCACTCTCTCGCTACATCACGCTCATGCTGCTCCACTCTCTCGCTACATCACGCTCATGCTGCTCCACTCTCTCGCTACATCCTACATCACTCTGCTGTATTATTAGACACCTTGAGCCTCGGACCAACACCTTCCAAGAAGAACACCTTCCACATATATACTTTGTATATACAGGAAATAACTCGTCGCTGACTCTTCTTAATGTGTTAAGATATAATTAATCTATTTCTCTCTCTCTCTCTCTATCTCATTTTATCTAACTATCTATCTGCCTATTTCTAATGCAACTTTTTAGGGTTAAAGTGAGGGGGTGGAGAGAGAGAGAGAGAGAGAGAGAGAGAGAGAGAGAGAGAGAGAGAGAGAGAGAGAGAGAGAGAGAGAGAGAGAGAGAGAGAGAGAGAGAGAGAGAGAGAAACAGAGACAGAGAGAAGACAGAGAGAGAGAGAGACAGAGACAAACAGACAGACAGACAGAGACAGACAGACAGAGACAGACAGACAGAGATGTCACAGAGATGAGAGTGAGGAAAGGAAGTGTGATCGTGAGAGTCAGGTTGACACTGGCACACCTCTCTCTCTCTCTCTCTCTCTCTCTCTCTCTCTCTCTCTTCTGTTTACCACATAGCTCCGGTCACATGCCCCTCGTTGCTTGCTGTCTATTGTTGTATTTGTCCAAACCTCTTTAATTTAACCTGTGTTTACGTGGGTCATAGTGACAACATCTTTGTGGCTGGTCAAGACTCAAACAATGTTGCATTATAAGTGGATGCTTATAATGATACTACTACTACTACTACTATAATTACTACTACTACTATAACTACTACTACTACTTTAACTACTACTACTACTATAACTACTACTACTATAACTACTACTACTATAATACTACTACTATAACTACTACTACTATAACTAATACTACTATAACTACTACTACTATAACTACTACTACTATAACTACTACTACTATAACTACTACTACTATAACTACTACTACTATAACTACTACTACTATAACTACTACTACTATAACTACTACTACTATAACTACTACTACTATAACTACTACTACTATAACTACTACTACTAGTACTACTATAACTACTACTACTAGTACTACCATTATTGCTACTATAACTACTACTACTAGTACTGCTATAACTACTAGTAACTAGTACTGCTATAACTACTAGTAACTAGTACTACTATAACTACTAGTAACTAGTACTACTATAACTACTAGTAACTAGTACTACTATAACTACTAGTAACTAAACTGACTATAACTACAGTAATACTACCATTACATAACTACAAAAACATTATACTAAACTACTAGTAGATAGTATATATAATAACATTGAGAATAAAAATATGCATCATATGAAGACATGCTAATACGAAAAAAACGTCAGGAACATAGACATACTACCATTACTTTTACTACTACTCACTACTAATACATATAATAATAACACTTGGCAATAAAAATATGGCTGTATAAAGCATAGTGCTAATAAAACACTAGTGGACGAATAGATCACTAGTGGCCAGTCTAATAACATTTGTCTTAATAAAACACTAGTGGCGGTAATAAAACACTAGTGGCAGTAATAAAACACTAGTGGCGGTAATAAAACACTAGTGGCGGTAATAAAACACTAGTGGCGTAATAACACTAGTGGCGTAATAACATAGGAATAAAACACTAGTGGCGTAATAAACATAGTGGCGGTAATAAACACTATGGCGTAATAAAACACTAGTGGCGTAATAACACTATGGCGGTAATAAACACTGTGGCGTAATAAAACACTATGGCGGTAATAACACAGTGCGGTAATAAACACTAGTGGCGTAATAAAACACTAGTGGCGTAATAAAACATAGTGGCGTAATAACACTAGTGGCGGTAATAAAACACTTGGCGTAAACATGCGTAATAAAACACTATGGCGGTATAACAAGTGCGAAACACTAGTGGCGTAATAACACTAGTGGGTAAAACACAGTGGCGAATAACACTAGTGCAATAAACACTAGTGGCGTAATAAACATAGTGGCGTAATAAAACATAGTGCGTAAAAACATAGGCGGTAATAACACTAGTGCGGTAATAAAACACTAGTGCGTAAAACACTATGGCGTATAACTAGTGCATAATAAAACACTAGTGGAAAAAACACTAGTGCGGTATAAAACTAGTGGCGTAATAAAACATATGGCGGTAATAAAACATAGTGGCGTAATAACACTAGTGGCGGTAATAAACACTAGTGGCGTAATAAAACACTAGTGGCGGTAATAAAACACTAGTGGCGGTATAAACACTAGTGGCGGTAATAAAACATAGTGGTAATAAAACACTAGTGGCGGTAATAAACACTAGTGCTAATAAAATATATAATAACACTATGGCGAATAAAAACTAGTGCTTTAAAACATGCTAATAAAACACTAGTGCGGACGACTAGGTAATAAAACTAGTGCAGTACCTAGTGAGCTAATAAAACACTAGTGGCGGTAATAAAACACTAGTGGCGTAATAAAACACTAGTGGCGGTAATAAAACACTAGTGGCGGTAATAAAACACTAGTGGCGGTAATAAAACACTAGTGGCGTAATAAAACACTAGTGGCGGTAATAAAACACTAGTGGCGGTAATAAAACACTAGTGGCGGTAATAAAACACTAGTGGCGGTAATAAAACACTAGTGGCGGTAATAAAACACTAGTGGCGGTAATAAAACACTAGTGGCGGTAATAAAACACTAGTGGCGGTAATAAAACACTAGTGGCGGTAATAAAACACTAGTGGCGGTAATAAAACACTAGTGGCAGTAATAAAACACTAGTGGCGTAATAAACACTAGTGGCGTAATAAAACACTAGTGGCGGTAATAAAACACTAGTGGCGGTAATAAAACACTAGTGGCGGTAATAAAACACTAGTGGCGGTAATAAAACACTAGTGGCGGTAATAAAACACTAGTGGCGGTAATAAAACACTAGTGGCGGTAATAAAACACTAGTGGCGGTAATAAACACTAGTGGCGGTAATAAACACTAGTGGCAGTAATAAAACACTAGTGGCGGTAATAAAACACTAGTGGCAGTAATAAAACACTAGTGGCGTAATAAAACACTAGTGGCGTAATAAAACACTAGTGGCGGTAATAAAACACTAGTGGCGTAATAAACACTAGTGGCGTATAAACACTAGTGGCGGTAATAAAACACTAGTGGCGTAATAAACACTAGTGGCGTAATAAAACACTAGTGGCGGTAATAAAACACTAGTGGCGGTAATAAAACACTAGTGGCAGTAATAAAACACTAGTGGCGGTAATAAAACACTAGTGACGGTAATAAAACACTAGTGACGGTAATAAAACACTAGTGACGGTAATAAAACACTAGTGACGGTAATAAAACACTAGTGGCGGTAATAAAACACTAGTGACGGTAATAAAACACTAGTGACAGTAATAAAACACTAGTGACGGTAATAAAACACTAGTGGCAGTAATAAAACACTAGTGGCAGTAATAAGACACTAGTGGCGGTAATAAAACCGTTGTTAGAAGTCACGCAAGAAGTCCTGCTAGAATATGACGGGCACAGGTAAGCGAGAAGGGTTAGGAAGAAAAGACAGAGAGTACAAACACTGACTCAGTGTTCTGCTAGGAAGACAAAATGCCATGGTACCCTTATATAAGTATCTCATAAACACATTGGTGAACATAGATGGCAGGGAGCAAAGATGGCAGGGTGAACATAGATGGCAGGGTGAACATGCATGGCAGGGTGAACATAAATGGCAGGGTGAACATAGATGGCAGGGATCATAGATGGCAGGGAGAACATAGATGGCAGGGTGAACATACATGGCAAGGTGAACATAGATGGCAGGGTAAACATAGATGGCAGGGAGAACAAGAGGCCTCGTGTGTCCTGCATACAGAGACAGATAATAAAGTTGATCCCAGGCATCAGAAATTTCTCCTTCGAGGACAGACTGAGTGCCATGAATCTGCACTCTCTAGAAAGACGTAGAAACAGGAAAAATATGAGTATGTGTACAAATGGAAATCAGGAATGAATAACGATGTAAACACGTGCTTAAGATATCTAACCTGGATAGAACTCGCGGCAATGGTTTCAAGTTGGAAAAATTTAGATTTAGGAAGGATAAAGGAAAGAAGAGGTTTGGCAATAGAGTTGTGGATGAGTGGAACAAACTCCCGAACAGCGTTGAGTAGCTTTAAAAATAAGTTAGACACACTGCATGAGTGGGTGTGAGTTGGACCTGCCTAATGCGACATTTTATTGTGACAACGTTTCGCTCTCCACAAGCTTTATCATGCAGGCTTGAGAAAAAACTCCTGGAGAGCGAAACGTTGCCACAATAAAATATCGCATTAGTTACACTTTGTGTTTATACTTTAAACATTGTCTATAATTCTACCAACAAGACCTGCCTAGCATTGACCAGTAGGCCTGCTGCAGTGCTCCTCCTTTCTTATGTCCTTGCTGTTCCTAGAGGAGCCTAGGGTGTCCTTGGTGTTCGTAGAGGAACCTGGTGTGTCCTTCGTGTTCGTAGAGGAACCTGGTGTGTCCTTCGTGTTCGTAGAGGAACCTGGTGTGTCCTTCGTGTTCGTAGAGGAACCTGGTGTGTCCTTCGTGTTCGTAGAGGAACCTGGTGTGTCCTTCGTGTTCGTAGAGGAACCTGGTGTGTTCTTCGTGTTCGTAGAGGAACCTAGTGTGTCCTTGGTGTTCATAGAGGAGCATGGTACGTCCATGCTGTTCCTAGAGGAGCCTAGGGTGTCCTTGGTGTTCGTAGAGGAACCTGGTGTGTCCTTCGTGTTCGTAGAGGAACTTGGTGTGTCCTTCGTGTTCGTAGAGGAACCTGGTGTGTCCTTGGTGTTCGTAGAGGAACCTGGTGTGTCCTTCGTGTTCGTAGAGGAGTCTGGTGTGTCCTTCGTGTTCGTAGAGGAACCTGGTGTGTCCTTTTTATTCCTAGAGAAGCCTGGTGCGTCCATGGTGTTCCTAGAGGAACATAATGTGTCCTTGGTGTTCCTAGAGAAACATGGTGTGTCCTTGGTGTTCCTAGAGGAGCCTGGTGTGTCCTTGGTGTTCATAGAGAAGCCTGGTGCGTCCATGGTGTTCCTAGAGGAACATGGTGTGTCCTTGGTGCTCCTAGAGAAGCCTGGTGCGTCCATGGTGTTCCTAGAGGAACATGGTGTGTCCTTGGTGTTCCTAGAGAAGCCTGGTGTGTCCATGGTGTTCCTAGAAAAACCTGGTGTGTCCTTGATGTTCCTAGAGGAGCCTGGTGCGTCTATGGTGTTCCTAAAGGAACCTGGTGTGTCCTTGATGTTTCTAGAAGAGCCTGGGGTTTCTTTGGTGTTCCTAGAGGAGCCTGGTGCGTCCATGGTGTTTCTAGAGAAACCTGGTGTGTCCTTGGTGTTCCTAGAGAAGCCTGGTGTGTACTTGGTGTTCCTAGAGGAGCCTGGTGCGTCCATGGTGTTCCTAGAGAAACCTGGTATGTCCTTGGTGTTCCTAGAGAAGCCTGGTGTGTCCTTGGTGTTCCTAGAGGAGCCTGGTGGGTCCATGGTGTTCCTAGAGAAGCCTAGTGTCCAGGGGCGTCAGGTCCTGGTTGGCACTCCGACAACAACTACACAATTGTTGAAACATTTCGCCTTCACGGTAGGCTTCTTCAGTCAATGTATTAATGTTCGTAAAATTACCGACAATATGTTGGGTAAAAGGATACAAGTGCAACTAATGTGACATTTTACTGTGGCAATGTTTCGCTCTCGGCTTGATAAAGCTCCTGGAGAGCGAAACGTTGCCACAATTAAAGGTCACATTAGTTACACATGCAGGTGTAGTGGCGAAATGAAGATGATGTAATCAGTCCATCAGCCTTGTCGAAATCGTATTTGAGGGGGTCAGTCCCTCAGGTTGGAGAAAAGGTCAGCTCTACGGAGCTGAACTTTCCAACATAACAACTACTGCTGCCTCCTAGCCTCACTATCCTTGACCTTATCAGTCAGTAGTGGAGGTGCCATCCCCAGCTCAGGTGTACCAGGGATCCTGGTGTACCAGGGATTCTGGTGTTCCAGAAATCCCGGTGTGCAAGGGATCCTGGTGTACAAGGGATCCTGGTGTACCAGAGATCCCGGTGTACCAGAGATCCCGGTATGCAAGGGATCCTGGTGTACCAGAGATCCCGGTGTGCAAGGGATCCTGGTGTACAAGGGATCCTTGTGAATCAGAGATCCCGGTGTGCAAGGGATCCTGGTGTACAAGGGATCCTGGTGAATCAGAGATCCCGGTGTGCAAGGGATCCTGGTGTACAAGGGATCCTGGTGTACCAGAGATCCCGGTGTGCAAGGGATCCTGATGTACAAGGGATCCTGGTGAATCAGAGATCCCGGTGTGCAAGGGATCCTGGTGTACAAGGGATCCTGGTGAATCAGAGATCCCGGTGTGCAAGGGATCCTGGTGTACAAGGGATCCTGGTGTACAAGGGATCCTGGTGTACAGGGGATCTTGGTGTACCAGGGATCCTGGTGTACAAGAGATCCTGGTGTACCAGAGATCCCGGTGTGCAAGGGATCCTGGTGTACCAGAGATCCCGGTGTGCAAGGGATCCCGGTGTGCAAGTGATCCTGGTGTACCAGGCAGAATGGTTGGATAGGTACCAAAGATCCTGGGGTGCCAAGTAGGGTAGTGGGACGGATACCAGGGATCCAGGTGTACCAGGGAGGGAAGCAGGGAGGTACCAGGGAGTGTCAGTACTACCTACCATACACAGGGTGGTCCTGGGTCATGGTTGGGGATGTCGTTTACTTATTTTATGCTTTTGCTTGTAGCTGTTTCCTCTGTCCAGCCTTCTCTACTGTCCTCTGTTGTCCTCTACTGTCCTCTACTGTCCTCGACTGTCCTCTATTGTCCTCTATTGTCCTGTATTGTCCTCTACTGTCCTCTACTGTCCTCTACTGTCCTCTACTGTCCTCTATTGTCCTCTACTGTCCTCTACTGTCCTCTATTGTCCTCTACTGTCATCTATTGTCCTCTACTGTCCTCTACTGTCCTCTATTGTCCTCTACTGTCCTCTACTGTCCTCTACTGTCCTCTATTGTCCTCTACTGTCCTCTACTGTCCTCTACTGTCCTCTACTGTCCTCTATTGTCCTCTATTGTCCTCTACTGTCCTCTATTGTCCTCTACTGTCCTCTACTGTCCTCTACTGTCCTCGACTGTCCTCTATTGTTCTCTATTGTCCTCTACTGTCCTCTACTGTCATCTACTGTCCTCGACTGTCCTCTATTGTCCTCTACTGTCCTCTATTGTCCTCTATTATCCTCTATTGTCCTCTACTGTCCTCTACTGTCCTCTATTGTCCTCTATTGTCCTCTACTGTCCTCTACTGTACTCTACTGTCCTCTGCTCTCCTCTACTGTACTCTACTGTACTCTACTGTCCTCTACTGACCTCGACTGCCCTCTGCTGTTCTGTACTGTCCTCTACTGTCCTCTACTAACCTATATTGTCCTCTATTGTCCTCGACTGTCCTCTGCTGTTCTGTACTGTCCTCTACTGTCCTCTATTGTCCTCTATTGTCCTCTACTGTCCTCTATTGTCCTCTACTGTCCTCTACTGTCCTCTACTGTCCTCGACTGTCCTCTATTGTTCTCTATTGTCCTCTACTGTCCTCTACTGTCATCTACTGTCCTCGACTGTCCTCTATTGTCCTCTACTGTCCTCTATTGTCCTCTATTATCCTCTATTGTCCTCTACTGTCCTCTACTGTCCTCTATTGTCCTATATTGTCCTCTACTGTCCTCTACTGTACTCTACTGTCCTCTGCTCTCCTCTACTGTACTCTACTGTACTCTACTGTCCTCTACTGACCTCGACTGCCCTCTGCTGTTCTGTACTGTCCTCTACTGTCCTCTACTAACCTATATTGTCCTCTATTGTCCTCGACTGTCCTCTGCTGTTCTGTACTGTCCTCTACTGTCCTCTATTGTCCTCTACTGTCCTCTACTGTACTCTATTGTCTTCTACTGTCCTCTACTGTTCTCGACTGTTCTCGACTCCCCTCTGCTGTTCTGTACTGTCCTCTACTGTCCTCTATTGTCCTCTACTGTCCTCTACTGTACTCTATTGTCCTCTACTGTCCTCTACTGTACTCTACTGCCCTCGACTGCCCTCTGCTGTTCTGTACTGTACTGTCCTCTACTGTCCTCTATTGTCCTCTACTGTCCTCTACTGTCCTCTAGTGTTCTCTACTGTTCTCTACTGTCCTCTACTGTCCTCTACTGTCCTCTACTGTTCTCTACTGTTCTCTACTGTCCTCTACTGTCCACTACTGTTCTCTACTGTACTCTACTGTACTCTACTGTCCTCGACTGCCCTCTGCTGTTCTGTACTGTCCTCCACTGTCCTCTACTGTCCTCTATTGTCCTTAACTGTACTCTACTGTCCTCGACTGCCCTCTGCTGTTCTTTACTGTCCTCTACTGCCGTCTACTGTCCTCTATTGTCCTCTACTGTCTTCTACTGTCCTCTACCGCACTCTACTGTTCTCTACTGTACTCTACTATCCTTTACTGTCCTCTACTGTCCTCTATTGTCCTCTACTGCCTTCTACTGTCCTCTACTGTACTCTACTGTTCTCTACTGTCCTCTACTGTTCTCTACTGTTCTCTACTGTCCTCTATTGTCCTCTACTGTCCTCTACTGTACTCTATTGTCCTCTACTGTCCTTTACTGTCTTCTACTGTTCTCTACTGTACTCTACTGTTCTCTACTGTCCTCTACTGTTTTCTACTGTCCTGTACTGTCCTCTACTGTACTCAACTGTCCTCGACTGCCCTCTGTTGTTCTGTACTGTCGTCTACTGTCGTCTGCTGACCTCTACTGTACTCTACTGTCGATTACTGTCCTCGTCTGTCCTCTACTGTCCTCTACTATCATCTTCTGTCCTCTACTGTCCTCTACTATCCTCTATTGTCCTCTACTGTCCGTTACTGTCCTCTACTGTACTCTACTGTTCTCTACTGTCCTCTACTGTACTCTGCTGTCCTCTACTGTACTTTACTGTTCTCTACTGTCCTCTATTGTACTCTGCTGTACTCTACTGTACTCTACTGTTCTCTGCTGTCCTCTACTGTTTTCTACTGTCCTCAACTGTCCTCTACTGTCTTCTACTGTCCTCTACTGTACTCTACTGTCCTCTACAGTTCTCTACTGCCCTCTACTGTTCTCTACTGTCCTCTACTGTTTTCTACTGTCCTCTACTGTAATCTACTATTTTATACTGTCCTCTACTGTACTCTAATGTTTTCTACTGTCTTCTACTATACTGTTTTCTACTCTCCTCTACTGTCCTCTACAGTCCTCTACTGTTTTCTACTGTCCTCTACTGTACTCTACTGTTCTGTACTGTCCTCTACTGTACTCTTCTGTTTTCTACTGTCCTCTACTGTACTCTACTGTTTTCTACTGTCCTTTACTGTAATCTACTGTCCTATTCTGTTCTCTACTGTCCTCTACAGTCCTCTACTGTACTCTACTGTCCTCTACTGTAATCTACTGTTCTCTACTGTCCTCTACTGTACTCTACTGTACTCTACTGTCCTCTACTGTCCTCTACTGTACTCTACTGTCCTCTACAGTTCTCTACTGTCCTTTACTGTTCTCTACTGTCTTCTACTGTTCTCTACTGTCCTCTACTGTCCTCTTCTGTTTTCTACTGTCCTCTACTGTGCTCTACTGTTTTCTACTGTTCTCTACTGTTTTCTACTGTCCACTAATTTCTTCTACTTTCCTCTACTGTCTTCTACTGTCCTCTATTGTTTTCTACTGTCCTCTACTGTTTTCTACTGTCCTCTACTGTCCTCTACTGTTTTCTACTGCCCTCTACTGTTTTCGACTGTCCTCTACTGTTCTCTACTGTCCTTTACTGTCCACTACTGTCCTTTACTGCTCTTTACTGTCTTTTACTGTCATCTACTGTTCTCTATTGTCCTCTACTGTTCTCTACTGTCCTCTACTGTTCTCTACTGTTCTCTACTGTCCTCTACTGTCCTGCACTGTCTTGTACTGTTCTCTACTGTCTTCTACTGTCCTCTACTGTTCTCTACTGTTCTCTACTGTCCTCTACTGTCCTCTGCTGTCCTCTACTGTTCTCTACTGTCCTCTACTGTTCTCTACTGTCCTCTACTGTTCTCTACTGTCATCTACTGTCCTGTACTGTCCTCTACTGTTCTCTACTGTCCTCTACTGTTCTCTACTGTCCTCTACTGTCCTCTACTGTCCTATACCCTCCTCTACTGTACTCTATAGTTCTCTACTGTTTTCTACTGTTCTCTACTGTCTTCTTCTGTTGTTTATTGTCCTCTACTGTCCTTTACTGTCCTCTACTGTTCACTACTGTTCTCTACTGTCTTCTACTGTCCTCTACTGTTCTCTACTGTCCTCTACTGTCTTTTACTGTCCTGTACTGTTTTCTACTGTCCTCTACTGCCCTTTACTGTCCTGTACTGTTCACTACTGTTCCATACTGTTCTCTACTCTCTTCTACTGTCCTCTACTGTCCTGTACTGTTTTCTACTGTTCTATACTGTCCTCTACTCTCTTCTACTGTTCTGTACTGTCCTTTACTGTCCTCAACTGTTTTCTACTATCCTCTACTTCACTAGAAGCTAGAACAAAGAGTCGTGCATTCCTTGGCACTGTGCCAGGAGATGAAAATACTGCCTCACTTGTGCTCTCTCTTTCTCTCTCTCTCTCTCTCTCTCTCTCTCTCTCTCTCTCTCTCTCTCTCTCTCTCTCTCTCTCTCTCTCTCTCTCTCTCTCTCTCTCTCTCTCTCTCTCTCTCTCTCTCTCTCTCTCTCTCTCTCTCTCTCTCTCTCTCTCTTCTCTCTCTCTCTCTCTCTCTCTCTCTCTCTCTCTCTCTCTCTTGCAAGCGAGTAGCGGCCAGTGAAGAAGCGGGGCCAGGAGCTGTGAATCGACCCCTGCAACCACAACTAGGTGAGTACAACCAGGTGAGTATACACACACACACACATATATACACAACAGGCCTAGTGTCTAATCGACATGTGCCTTGGACAAAAATGATAACACACACACACACACATACAATGCATTTCTGTCATTGACGTGGCTCAAAAACCAACCAGTATTTAGCTCTACACTTACATTGATTTAGAGACACGGAATGCTCTCTTGCTTAGATATAGAAATGTTCTGCCTTGTTAACATAGTTTCAGAAAGATTTGGAAGCACACACTGAAGAACGTTTGATGTTACTGAAACTCTTTGAAAGAACAATATTATATTCAGGAACACTGTGTTGAGTTACTAGAGTACAAGAAAGCTGTCAGGAACACTGTGTTGAGTTACTAGAGTACAAGGCAGCTGTCAGGAACACTGTGTTGAGTTACTAGAGTACAAGAAAGCTGTCAGGAACACTGTGTTGAGTTACTAGAGTACAAGGCAGCTGTCAGGAACACTGTGTTGAGTTACTAGAGTACAAGAAAGCTGTCAGGAAGACTGTGTTGAGTTACTAGAGTACAAGAAAGCTGTCAGGAACACTGTGTTGAGTTACTAGAGTACAAGGCAGCTGTCAGGAACACTGTGTTGAGTTACTAGAGTACAAGAAAGCTGTCAGGAAGACTGTGTTGAGTTACTAGAGTACAAGAAAGTTGTCAGGAACACTGTGTTGAGTTACTAGAGTACAAGAAAGCTGCCAGGAACACTGTGTTGAGTTACTAGAGTACAAGAAAGCTGTCAGGAACACTGTGTTGAGTTACTAGAGTACAAGGCAGCTGTCAGGAACACTGTGTTGAGTTACTAGAGTACAAGAAAGCTGCCAGGAACAATGTGTTGAGTTACTAGAGTACAAGAAAGCTGTCAGGAACACTGTGTTGAGTTACTAGAGTACAAGAAAGCTGTCAGGAAGACTGTGTTGAGTTACTAGAGTACAAGAAAGTTGTCAGGAACACTGTGTTGAGTTACTAGAGTACAAGAAAGTTGTCATGAACACTGTGTTGAGTTACTAGAGTACAAGAAAGCTGTCAGGAACACTGTGTTGAGTTACTAGAGTACAAGAAAGCTGTCAGGAACACTGTGTTGAGTTACTAGAGTACAAGAGCTGTCAGAACACTGTGTTGAGTTACTACAAGAAAGTCAAGAACAGTGTAGTAACTGTGTATAGTTACTAGAGAAAAGTGTAGGTTAACAGTCAAAGAGTTAGCCAGAATACAGAAAGTTTGGTCATGAAACTGTGTTAGTTAACCTGGAGTACTAAGAAAGCTGTCAGGAACACTGTGTTGAGTTACTAGAGTACAAGAGAAGTGTCAGAACACTGTGTTGAGTTAGTTAAGAAGTCAGAGAAACTGTGTCAGGATACAGAGTAGAAACTTAGAGAAACGGAAAGTTCTAGAACAGGTTGTATGAACACTAGTAGAGTTCAGGTAACATGAAGTTGGTTACAGATGTTGAGTTACTGTCAGAAACTGTCGAAGTTTGAGTTACTAGAGTACAAGAAAGCTGTCAGGAACACTGTGTTGAGTTACTAGAGTACAAGAAAGCTCAGAACACTGTGTTGAGTTACTAGAGTACAAGAAAGCTGTCAGAACACTGTGTTGAGTTACTAGAGTACAAGAAAGCTGTCAGGAACACTGTGTTGAGTTACTAGAGTACAAGAAAGCTGTCAGGAACATAGTTGATTACAGGTCAAGAAAGTGCAGAACACTGTTGAGTAACACTGATGTTACTAAGTCAAGAAAGCTCAGACAACAAGTGCAGTTACTGAGTAGAAGTGTCAGGAACACTGTAGTTGGTTACTAGAGTACAAGAAAGTTCTATGACAGAATGTAGACGTTTGAGTACAGAAACGAGAAAGTGTCGAGTACTAGGTTACAAGACTGAGTCAAGAACACTTGTTGAAGTTGACTTAGAGTACAAGAAAGCTGTCAGGAACACTGTGTTGAGTTACTAGAGTACAAGAAAGTGAGGAACACTGTGTTGAGTTACTAGAGTACAAGAAAGCTGTCAGGAACACTGTGTTGAGTTACTAGAGTACAAGAAAGCTGTCAGGAACACGTGTATTTGTTGAGTTACTAGAGTACAAGAAAGTCTGTCAGGAACACTGTGTTGAGTTACTAGAGTACAAGAAGCTGTCAGGAACACTGTGTTGAGTTACTAGAGTAGAAGAAAGCTGTCAGGAACACTGTGTTGAGTTACTAGAGTACAAGACAGCTGTCATGAACACTGTGTTGAGTTACTAGAGTACAAGAAAGCTGCCAGGAACACTGTGTTGAGTTACTAGAGTACAAGAAAGCTGTCAGGAACACTGTGTTGAGTTACTAGAGTACAAGAAAGCTGCCAGGAACACTGTGTTGAGTTACTAGAGTACAAGAAAGCTGTCAGGAACACTGTGTTGAGTTACTAGAGTACAAGAAAGCTGTCAGGAACACTGTGTTGAGTTACTAGAGTACAAGACAGCTGTCAGAAACACTGTGTTGAGTTACTAGAGTACAAGACAGCTGTCAGAAACACTGTGTTGAGTTACTAGAGTACAAGAAAGCTGTCATGAACACTGTGTTGAGTTACTAGAGTACAAGACAGCTGTCAGAAACACTGTGTTGAGTTACTAGAGTACAAGAAAGCTGTCAGGAACACTGTGTTGAGTTACTAGAGTACAAGACAGCTGTCAGAAACACTGTGTTGAGTTACTAGAGTACAAGAAAGCTGTCAGGAACACTGTGTTGAGTTACTAGAGTACAAGAAAGCTGTCAGGAACACTGTGTTGAGTTACTAGAGTACAAGACAGCTGTCAGAAACACTGTGTTGAGTTACTAGAGTACAAGAAAGCTGCAGAACACTGTGTTGAGTTATAGAGTACAAGACAGCTGTCAGAACACTGTGTTGAGTTACTAGAGTACAAGAAGCTGTCAGAAACTGTTGAGTTACTAGAGTCAAGAAAGCTGTCAGGAACACTGTGTTGAGTTACTAGAGTACAAGAAAGCTGTCAGGAACACTGTGTTGAGTTACTAGAGTACAAGAAAGCTGTCAGGAACACTGTGTTGAGTTACTAGAGTACAAGAAAGCTGTCAGGAACACTGTGTTGAGTTACTAGAGTACAAGAAAGCTGTCAGGAACACTGTGTTGAGTTACTAGAGTACAAGAAAGCTGCCAGGAACACTGTGTTGAGTTAATAGAGTACAAGACAGCTGTCAGAAACACTGTGTTGAGTTACTAGAGTACAAGAAAGCTGTCAGGAACACTGTGTTGAGTTACTAGAGTACAAGACAGCTGTCAGAAACACTGTGTTGAGTTACTAGAGTACAAGACAGCTGTCAGAAACACTGTGTTGAGTTACTAGAGTACAAGAAAGCTGTCATGAACACTGTGTTGAGTTACTAGAGTACAAGAAGTGTCAGAACACTGTGTTGAGTTACTAGAGTACAGAAAGCGTCAGGAACACTGTGTTGAGTTACTAGAGTACAAGAAAGCTGCAGAACACTGTGTTGAGTTACTAGAGTACAAGAAAGCTGTCAGAACACTGTGTTGAGTTACTAGAGTACAAGAAAGCTGTCAGAACACTGTGTTGAGTTATAGAGTACAAGAAGCTGTCAGAAACACTGTGTTGAGTTATAGAGTACAAGAAAGCTGTCAGAACACTGTGTTGAGTTACTAGAGTACAAAAAGTGTCAGAACACTGTGTTGAGTTACTAGAGTACAAGAAAGCGCAGAACACTGTGTTAGTTAGTAGACAGCCAGAACACTGTGTTGAGTTACTAGAGTACAAAAAGCTGTCAGAACACTGTGTTGAGTTACTAGAGTACAAGAAGCTGTCAGAAACACTGTGTTGAGTTATAGAGTAAAGAAAGCTGTCAGGAACACTGTGTTGAGTTACTAGAGTACAAAGGTGTCAGGAACACTGTGTTGAGTTACTAGAGTACAAGAAAGCTGTCAGGAACACTGTGTTGAGTTACTAGAGTACAAGAAAGCTGTCAGGAACACTGTGTTGAGTTACTAGAGACAAAAAGCTGTCAGAACTTGATGAGTCTACAGAGTTGAGAAAGTTACAAATACACGGTAGCTTCTAGAGAGCACAACGAATGACGCAGAACACTTTGTCTTGTCTGAAAAAGTGAAGAACGCTCAGGAACGTGTAGAACCTGGATCACCAGGAACGTGTAGAACCTGGATCACCAGGAACGTGTAGAACCTGGATCACCAGGAACGTGTAGAACCTGGATCACCAGGAACTTGTAGAACCTGGATCACCAGGAACGTGTAGAACCTGGATCACCAGGAACGTGTGGCAGCTGGATCACCAGGAACGTGTGGCAGCTGAATCACCAGCCACTGTTTTGACCTGACCTCATCTGTGAGGGTGATGCTATGGTGGCCAGGGTGATGCTATGGTGGCCAGGGTGATGCTATGGTGGCCAGGAAGATGCTATGGTGGCCAGGGTGATGCTATGGTGGCCAGGGTGATGCTATGGTGGCCAGGGTGATGCTATGGTGGCCAGGGTGATGCTATGGTGGCCAGGGTGATGCTATGTTGGCCAGGGTGATGCTATGGTGGCCAGGAAGATGCTATGGTGGCCAGGGTGATGCTATGGTGGCCAGGGTGATGCTATGGTGGCCAGGGTGATGCTATGGTGGCCAGGGTGATGCTATGGTGGCCAGGGTGAGAGAACAAGAACAAGAAGTACAAGAAACAGCAGCTTTGTATACTGAGAGATAATAGCTTCTAGTTGTACATATATACTGAGAGATAATAGCTTCTAGTTGTACATATATACTGAGAGATAATAGCTTCTAGTTGTACATATATACTGAGAGATAATAGCTTCTAGTTGTACATATATACTGAGAGATAATAGCTTCTAGTTGTACATATATACTGAGAGATAGTAGCTTCTAGTTGTACATATATACTGAGAGATAGTAGTCTAGTTGTAATATATACTAGAGATAGCTTCAGTTGTACATATATACTGGAGATAATAGCTTCTAGTTGTACATATATACTGAGATATAGCTCTAGTTGTACATATATACTGAGAGATAATAGCTTCTAGTTGTACATATATACTGAGAGATAGTAGCTTCTAGTTGTACATATATACTGAGAGATAGTAGCTTCTAGTTGCACATATATACTGAGAGATAGTAGCTTCTAGTTGCACATATATACTGAGAGATAGTAGCTTCTAGTTGTACATATATACTGAGAGATAGTAGCTTCTAGTTGTACATATATACTGAGAGATAGTAAGCTTCTAGTTGTACATATATACTGAGAGATAGTAGCTTCTAGTTGCACATATATACTGAGAGATAATAGCTTCTAATTGTACATATATACTGAGAGATAGTAGCTTCTAGCTGGTGTGTTATTAACATGGCCTCCACCAGTCATGTATACTTCAATAGCTAAAATATGGATTGTAGTAAACTCTGTGAGTGTACACTAACACATGCACACTTCTTGCTGGGTTTACACTTGTTCCTCTGTCTTGTAGAAGCAAAGCCAAACACTGGATCATTCTTTGTGAGGAATACTTGAGAAAACCGGCGTGAAGGATGAGACACTTGTTCAACATTTGAGAGTCTTTATTGAGGAAACATTTCGTCGCCCCACAGTGGCTTCTTCAGTCCAATATCAAGAACGGTAGAAAAGGAGGAGGAGTTTGAGGTAATAAGTCCCTCAGCCTGGAATGCTGCTACTACTACCGGCACCACAACAAGTACTACGACTACTACTACCACCACCACCACCACCACAAGAACTGCTACTACTACAACCACCACCACCACCACCATAACCACCACCACCACAAGAACTGCTACTACTACCACCACCACCACCACCACCACCATAACCACCACCACCACAAGAACTGCTACTACTACCACCACCACCACCACCACCACCATAACCACCACCACCACAAGAACTACTACTACTACCACCACCACAAGAACTACTACTACTACCACCACCACCACAAGAACTACTACTACTACCACCACCACAAGAACTACTACTACTACCACCACCACCACAAGAACTACTACTACTACCACCACCACAAGAACTACTACTACTACTACCACCACCACAAGAACTACTACTACTACTACCACCACCACAAGAACTACTACTACTACCACCACCACAAGAACTACTACTACTACTACCACCACCACAAGAACTACTACTACTACTACACATCGATTCCAGGCTGAGGGACTGATTACCTCAAGCTATTCCTCCTTTTCTACCGTTCTTGATATTGGACTGAAGAAGCCACTGAGTGGCGAAACGTTTCCTCAATTAAGATTCCCAAATGCTGCACAAGTCATTCTTTGAATCATGCTTTATATCCTTAAATAGCCACAGCATCACAGCAGTGACCTTCCTTGCTGTGAAACCACTTACTACCGTCGTTACGCTGACTTGTGTACCGCTGGTCAGCCTCCTGGTGGTATCTAAACGGGGGGAGAATGAAGCTAGTCTGTGAGTGTTACCACTGGACCAGATCGTGAAGGGTGTAGGTGTCTTCCTGGGACACTGTCTCAAGTGTAGGCGTCTAGTCTGGGCTAGTCGTAGTATATATATATATATATATATATATATATATATATATATATATATATATATATATATATATATATATATATATATATATATATATATATATATATATTTTTTTTTTTTTTTAACACATCGGCCGATTCCACCAAGGCAGGGTGGCCCGAAAAAGAAAAACTTTCATCATCATTCACTCCATCACTGTCTTGCCAGAGGGGTGCTTTACACTACAGTTATAAAACTGCAACATTTACACCCCTCCTTCAGAGTGCCGGCACTGTACTTCCCATCTCCAGAACTCAAGTCCGGCCTGCCGGTTTCCTGAATCCTTCATAAATGTTACTTTGCTCCACTCCAACAGCACGTCAAGTATTAAAAACCATATGCCTCCATTCACTCCTATCAAATACGCTCACACATGCTTGCTGGAAATCCAAGCCCTCGCACACAAAACTTCCTTTACCCCTCCCTCCAACCTTTCCTAGGCCGACCCCTACCCCGCCTTCCCTCCACTACAGATTTATACACTCTCGAAGTCACTCTGTCTCGTTCCATTCTCTCACATGTCCAAACCACCTCAACAACCCCTCCTCAGCTCTCTGGACAATCGTTTTGGTAATCCCGCACCTCCTCCTAATTTCCAAACTCCGAATTCTCTGCATTATATTCACACCACACATTGACCTCAGACATGACATCTCCACTGCCTCCAGCCTTCTCCTCGTTGCAACATTCATCACCATGCTTCACACCCATATAAGAGCGTTGGTATAACTATACTCTCATCATTCCCTTTTACTTCCATGGACAAGGTTCTTTGTCTCCACAGACTCCGAAGTGCTCCACTCACCCTTTTCCCCTCATCAATTCTATGATTCACCTCATCCTTCATAGACCCATCCGCCGACATGTCCACTCCCAAATATCTGAATACATTCACCTCCTCCATACTCTCTCCCTCCAATCTGATATCCAATCTTTCGTCACCTATTCTTTTTGTTATCCTCATCACCTTACTCTTTCCTATATTCTCTTTCAATTTCTTCTTTTACACACCCTACCAAATTCATCCACCAACCTCTGCAGCTTCTCTTCAGAATCTCCCAAAAGCACAGTGTCATCAGCAAAAAGCAACTGTGACAACTCCCACTTTGTATTTGCTTCTTTATCTTTTAGCCCAACACCTCTTGCCAAGACCCACGCATTCACTTCTCTTACAACCCCATCTATAAATATATTGAACAACCACGGTGACATCACACATCCTTGTCTAAGGCCCACTTTTACTGGGAAATAGTCCCTTCCCTCCTACACACTCTAACCTGAGCCTCACTATCCTCATAAAAACTCTTCACTGCTTTCAGTAACCTTCCTCCTATTCCATACACCTGCAACATCTGCCACATTGCCCCCTATCTACCCTATCATACGCCTTTTCCAAATCCATAAATGCCACAAAACATCTTTACCCCTATCCAAATACTGTTCACCTATATGTTTCACTGTAAACACTTGGTCTACACACCCCTACCCTTCCTAAAGCCCCCTTGTTCATCTGCTATCCTGCTTTCTGTTTTACTCTTAATTCTTTCAATAACAACTCTACCATACACTTTACCAGGTACACTCAACAGACTTATTCCCCTATAATTTTTGCACTCTCTTTTGTCCCCTTTGCCTTTATACAAAGGAACAATACACGCTCTCTGCCAATCCCTAGGTACCTTACCCTCTTCCATACATTTATTAAATAATAGCACCAACCACTCCAAAATTATATCCCCACCTGCTTTTAACATTTCTATCTTTATCCCATCAATCCCAGCTGCCTTACCCCTTTCATTCTACCCACTGCCTCACGAACTTCCCTACACCCACAACTGGCTCTTCAACACTCCTACAAGATGTTATTCCTCCTGCCCTACACACGAAATCACAGCTTCCTGTCTTCATCAACATTTAACAAATCCTCAAAATATTCTCTCCATCTTCCCGATACCTCTAACTCTCCATTTAATAACTCTCCTCTCCTATTTTTAACTGTCAAATCCATTTGTTCTCTAGGCTTCCTCAACTTATTAATCTCATTCCAAAACTTTTTCTTATTTTCAACAAAATTTGCTGATAACATCTCACCCACTCTCTCATCTGCTCTCTTTTTACATTGCTTCACCACTCTTTTAACCTCTCTTTTTCTCTCCATATACTCTTCCCTCCTTGCATCACTTCTACTTTGTAAAAACCTCTCATATGCTAACTTTTTCCCTTACTACTCTCTTTACATCATCATTCCACCAATCGCTCCTCTTCCTCCCGCACAAACTCGCCTGTAACCACAAACTTCTGCTGAACACTCTAACACTACATTTTTAAATCTACCCCATACATTTTCGACCCCATTGCCTACACTCTCACTAGCCCATCTATCCTCCAATAGTTGTTTATATCTTACCCTAACTGCCTCCTCTTTTAGTTTATAAACCTTCACCTCTCTTTTACTTACTGATTCTATTTTCCTTGTATCCCATCTACCTTTTACTCCCACTGTAGCTATAACTAAAAAGTGATCTGATATATCTGTAGCCCTCTATAAACATGTACATCCTGAAGTCTACTCAACAGTCTTTTATCTATCAATACATAGTCCAACAAACTACTGTCATTACGCCCTACATCATATCTTGTATACTTATTTATCCTCTTTTTCTTAAAATATGTATTACCTATAACTAAACCCCTTTCTATACAAAGTTCAATCAAAGGGCTCCCATTATCATTTACACCTGGCACCCCAAACTTACCTACTACACCCTCTCTGCATGTTTCTCCCACTTTAGCATTTAGGTCCCCTACCACAATTACTCTCTCACTTGGTTCAAAAGTTCCTATACATTCGCTTAACATCTCCCAAAATCTCTCTCTCTCCTCTACACTCCTCTCTTCTCCAGGTGCATACACGCTTATTATGACCCACTTTTCGCATCCGACCCTTATTTTAATCCACATAATACTTGAATTTATATATATATATATTATCGTGCAGAATAGGTAAAATTGGTCAATTAGTTAGAACTCATTTAAAATTAAGTTCTTTCTAAAATTTTGTCTTATAATTTTAAAGATGTATTTTTTTAATTAATGTTAATGTAAAAAATTAATAATTTTATACCAAAAAGACATTAGGAAACTTACCTAACCTTATTATAACAAGGGCAATTTAATATAGCCTCATTATACTAAATATATTTTAGATAAGTTTACAATAATTTAATAATAAACAAATACAATGAAATACATTTTTTTTGTTAGGTTCAGAATGATTTTTGCGAAATTATTGTATGCTTGTCAGTGTATATACACTGAGACACATACACATTTAACCAGGGAATACATACACATTCCCATCAGAAAAGCTTTTAACCCATCAAGACAACTGTGAACCCACCAAGACAACTGTGAACCCACCAAGACAACTGTGAACCCACCAGGGAAATATTCATCCCACTCGGGCAACTATGAACCCGACAGAGAAGCTTTGTACCCACCAGAGCAACTTTGTTCCCACCAGGGCAACTTTGTACCCACCAGGGCAACTTTGTACCCACCAGAGCAACTTTGTACCCTCCAGAGCAACTTTGTACCCACCAGAGCAACTTTGTACCCACCAGAGCAACTTTGTACCCTCCAGAGCAACTTTGTACCCACCAGAGCAACTTTGTACCCACCAGAGCAACTTTGTACCCTCCAGAGCAACTTTGTACCCACCAGAGCAACTTTGTTCCCACCAGGGCAACTTTGTACCCTCCAGAGCAACTTTGTACCCTCCAGAGCAACTTTGTTCCCACCAGAGCAACTTTGTACCCTCCAGAGCAACTTTGTTCCCACCAGAGCAACTTTGTACCCACCAGAGCAACTTTGTACCCTCCAGAGCAACTTTGTACCCACCAGAGCAACTTTGTTCCCACCAGGGCAACTTTGTACCCTCCAGAGCAACTTTGTACCCACCAGAGCAACTTTGTTCCCACCAGGGCAACTTTGTACCCTCCAGAGCAACTTTGTACCCACCAGAGCAACTTTGTTCCCTCCAGAGCAACTTTGTACCCACCAGGGCAACTTTGTACCCACCAGGGCAACTTTGTACCCACCAGGGCAACTTTGTTCCCACCAGGGCAACTTTGTTCCCACCAGGGCAACTTTGTTCCCACCAGGGCAACTTTCTTCCCACCAGGGCAACTTTGTACCCACCAGGGCAACTTTGTTCCCACCAGGGCAACTTTGTACCCACCAGGGCAACTTTGTACCCACCAGAGCAACTTTGTTCCCACCAGGGCAACTTTGTTCCCACCAGGGCAACTTTGTTCCCACCAGGGCAACTTTGTTCCCACCAGGGCAACTTTGTTCCCACCAGGGCAATTTTGTACCCTCCAGAGCAACTTTGTTCCCACCAGGGCAACTTTGTACCCACCAGGGCAACTTTGTTCCCACCAGGGCAACTTTGTTCCCACCAGGGCAACTTTGTACCCTCCAGAGCAACTTTGTTCCCACCAGAGCAACTTTGTACCCACCAGGGCAACTTTGTACCCACCAGGGCAACTTTGTACCCACCAGAGCAACTTTGTACCCACCAGGGCAACTTTGTACCCACCAGGGCAACTTTGTTCCCACCAGGGCAACTTTGTTCCCACCAGGGCAACTTTGTTCCCACCAGGGCAACTTTGTTCCCACCAGGGCAACTTTGTTCCCACCAGGGCAACTTTGTACCCACCAGGGCAACTTTGTTCCCACCAGGGCAACTTTGTTCCCACCAAGGGCAACTTTGTTCCCACCAGGGCAACTTTGTTCCCACCAGGGCAACTTTGTTCCACCAGGGCAACTTTGTTCCCACCAGGGCAACTTTGTTCCCACCAGGGCAACTTTGTTCCCACCAGGGCAACTTTGTTCCCACCAGGGCAACTTTGTTCCCACCAGGCAACTTTGTCCCACCAGGGCAACTTTGTTCCCACCAGGGCAACTTTGTTCCCACCAGGGCAACTTTGTACCCACCAGGGCAACTTTGTACCCACCAGGGCAACTTTGTTCCCACCAGGGCAACTTTGTTCCCACCAGGGCAACTTTGTTCCCACCAGGGCAACTTTGTTCCCACCAGGGCAACTTTGTTCCCACCAGGGCAACTTTGTACCCACCATTACAAAAATATAAGCTTCCCCCCTCAAGTTTGCCCTCAGGTTGTTCACTCTTAACGGTTAACTTCTCGTAAACTTGCAAATCAGGAGACCACTTTTCTGTGTGAGTTATTCTGAGTACAGTTTATCTCTGAGAGTTGTGCTGCTGTATTCCAGCTGTATTACAATTGTGTGTACTCTCATTGTGCCTACTGTACACACACACTTCAGAAACAGAAATAATGGGAAGACCAGAACGAGCCCTTGGTTCACCCAAAGGTGTAGAGAGGCCAAAACTACGTGCGCTAGAGAATGGAAAAAGTATAGAAGACAAAGGACCCAAGAAAATAAGGAGATTAGTCGAATAGGCATTAACGAATATGCACAGATAAGAAGGGAGGCCCAGCGGCAATTCGAAAATGACAGCATCGAAAGCCAAATCTGACCCGAAGCTGTTGTACAGCCACACCAGGAGTAAAAGAACAGTCAAGGACCAGGTAATCAGGCTGAGGAAGGAAATAGGGGAGATCACAGGAAACGACAGAGAAGTATATGAAGACCTCAACACGAGATTTAAGGAAGTATTTTCAGTGAAGACTGAAAGGACTCCAGAAAGGCGGAATGGTGGGGTACACCAACAAGTGCTGGATACAATTCACACAACCGAGGAGGAGATGAAAAGGCTGCTAAGTGAACTAGATACCTGAAAGGCAGTGGGACCGGACAACTCCTCTCCGTGGGTCCTGTGAGAGGGAGCAGAGGCGCTTTGTGTGCCACTAACAACACTCTTCAACACATCTATCGAAACAGGGCGACTACCTGAGGTGTGGAAGACAGCAAATGTAGTCCCAGTTTTTAAGAAAGGAGACAGACATGAAGCACTAAACTACAGACCAGTGTCACTGACATATACAGAATGCGAAGTCATGGAGAAGATTATCAGGAGAAGAGTGGTGAAACACCTAGTAAGGAATGAGTTTATACATGACAACCAGCACGGTTTAAGGGAAGAGAAATTCTGTGTCACAGACCTACTGAAGTTTTACAACAAGGTGACAGAAGCAAGACAAGAAAGTGGGGTGGGTAGATTGCATTTTCTTGGACTAAAACAAGGCTTCTGACACAGTTCTGCATAAGAAATTAGTGCAAAAGCTAGAGGAGCAGGCAGGAATAACAGGAAAGGCACTGCAGTGGATCAGAGAATACCTGACAGGAAGGAAACAACGAGTGAAGGTACGTGACGAGGTGTCAGAGTGGGCGCCTCTGGTGAACGGAGTTCCACAAGGGTCAGTCCTAGGACCGGTACTGTTTCTGGTATATGTGAATGACATGATGGAAAGGATAGATTCAAAGGTGTCCCTGTTTGCAGACGAAGCGAAGCTAATGCGAAGAATTTAAACGGATGAGGATCAGATAGAACTATAAAGGGATCTAGACAGGCTGCAGGCCTGGTCCAGCAACTGGCTCCTGGAGTTTAACCCCACCAAGTGCAAAATCATGAAGATTGGGGAAAGTCAAAGAAGATTGCAGACAGAGTACAGGCTAGGGGACCAAAGACTGCAAACCTCACTCAAGGAAAATGATCTTGGGGTGAGTATAATACCGAGCACATCTGAGGTGCACATCAACCAAATAACTGCTGCAGCATATGGGTGCCTGACAAACCTAAGAATAGCGTTTCGACACCTTAGTAAGGAATCGTTCAAGACTCTGTACACCGTGTACGTCAGGCCCATATTGGAGTATGCAGCACCAGTATGGAACCCACACCTGATCAAGCACGTCAAGAACTTGGAGAAAGTGCAAAGGTTTGCAACAAGACTAGTCCCGGAGCTAAAGAGTATGTCCTACGAGGAGAGGTTAAGGGAAATCGACCTGGCGACACTGCAGGAAAGGAAGAATAGTAGGGACATGATAACGATATATAAAATACTGAGAGGAATTGACAAGGTGGATAGGGACAGAATGTTTCAGAGATGGGACACAGCAACTAGGGGTCACAACTGGATGTTGAACACTCAGATGAGTGACAGGGATGTTACGAAGTATTTCTTCAGTCACAGAGTTTTCAGGAAGTGGAGCAATCTGGAGAATGATGTAGCGGAGGCAGGATCCATACATAGCTTTTAGAAGAGATACGAGAAAGCTCATGGAGCAGAGTGGACCTAATAGCAACGAGCGAAGAGACAAGGCCAGGAGTTGTGAATCGACACCTGCAACGACAAATAGGTGAGTACAAATAGGTAAGTACGCACATAGAAGAGAGAAGAAGTGATCTGGCTGCTCACGATGCCCTGCATTTCCTCACAAGGTATCTAATTCTGCCTAGACTAACCTATTTCTTGAGGTGCACACCCTCCTTCGACAGCCTAGTACTGAGTGAATGTAACACCTTCCTGAGATCAATCTTCAGGAAGGCACTGAATGTGTCTCTGGAAGGTCACTAGTGGGATCAAGCAGCACTTCCAGTGTGACTGGGAGGTAGAGAGGTGCGCAAGGCAACACAGACAACATTACCTGTATTTCTACCCTCGTGTATGGCTTCCAGGAAACTAGTGAAGGACTATATCTTGAACACTTGAGATCCAAAGGTCATGCAAACAGTTGCGCAGAGGGTATGGGCAGCACCAGGGACTTCGCCAGAGACGGCGCCAGGCGTGGTGGCTTCTGCCCCTCAAATCCCTCCCACTAAAAATAGCAATAATAATAATATCTCTGCTTCAAAACAAGTCTCCTATCCTCCCCTCCCAGCCACAGAGCCACCCCTAAGCCCTCCCAGTATAAAATTCTGGCGTCGCCCCTGACTCTTGACAACAATACTCTGAAGCTTCCTTTTTCCAGAAACTCGGTGTTGCAGTCCAGAGAGGAGATGCTTGCAGCATTCTGGACCCACGACCCACCACCGGGGAGCTCGATGAAGGATTTAAGATGTACTCTCTATGATGTCATGCACGTTGTCCTCTTTCAATTTTTTCTATGCATTAGGTTTTTAAATAAAGCTCACAAACATACTACACAGGGGAAGGTAGGAGAAACAAATACTCAAACAGCAGTACAGGTTTCCGAAGTATCTCCATCCATCACCAGAAACTATCATATATTACAATAACATTTACACGTTTTTCAGAATATCACAAACTCACACTTGCTAAAAATTCTCAAAATGATAAGAGTTTAGTAACTGAACTGAAGTAATGTTGCCCACGTAATATTGACTGACAACTCGCAGAGTAGAAATAGAATTATACTTGTATAACTTTGTATGGAACTAACACATGTTGAAGAACACTGTTGAAGAACACTGTTGAAGAACACTGTTGAAGGACACTGTTGAAGAACACTGTTGAAGAACACTGTTGAAGGACACTGTTGAAGAACACTGTTGAAGAACACTGTTGAAGAACACTGTTGAAGGACACTGTTGAAGAACACTGTTGAAGAACACTGTTGAAGAACACTGTTGAAGAACACTGTTGAAGAACACTGTTGAAGGACACTGTTGAAGAACACTGTTGAAGAACACTGTTGAAGAACACTGTTGAAGAACACTGTTGAAGAACACTGTTGAAGAACACTGTTGAAGGACACTGTTGAAGAACACTGTTGAAGAACACTGTTGAAGGACACTGTTGAAGAACACTGTTGAAGGACACTGTTGAAGAACACTGTTGAAGAACACTGTTGAAGAACACTGTTGAAGAACACTGTTGAATGACACTGTTGAAGAACACTGTTGAAGAACACTGTTGAAGAACACTGTTGAAGAACACTGTTGAAGAACACTGTTGAAGAACACTGTTGAAGAACACTGTTGAAGAACACTGTTGAAGGACACTGTTGAAGAACACTGTTGAAGGACACTGTTGAAGAACACTGTTGAAGAACACTGTTGAAGAACACTGTTGAAGGACACTGTTGAAGAACACTGTTGAAGAACACTGTTGAAGAACACTGTTGAAGAACACTGTTGAAGAACACTGTTGAAGAACACTGTTGAAGGACACTGTTGAAGAACACTGTTGAAGAACACTGTTGAAGGACACTGTTGAAGGACACTGTTGAAGAACACTGTTGAAGAACACTGTTGGAGAACACTGTTGAAGGACAGTGTTAAAGAACACTGTTGAAGAACACTGTTGAAGAACACTGTTGAAGAACACTGTTGAAGGACACTGTTGAAGGACACGGTTTAAGAACACTGTTGAAGAACACTGTTGAAGAACACTGTTGAAGGACAGTGTTAAAGAACACTGATGAAGAACACTGTTGAAGGACAGTGTTGAAGAACACTGTTGAAAAACACTGTTGAAGGACAGTGTTGAAGAACACTGTTGAAGAACACTAGGTGTTGAATAACATATGTGAAACATGCCACATATATGAATGAACCTTGGAAGGTTGTCAAGGCCACTAACTGCAGCGTTGCTGCCGCTGGTGAGTCTCAGCTTGATGTAGTGAGTCCCAGCTTGACGTAGTGAGTCCCAGCTTGATGTAGTGAGTCCCAGCTTGATGTAGTGAGTCCTAGCTTGATGTAGTGAGTCACAGCTTGATGTAGTGAGTCTCAGCTTGATGTAGTGAGTCCCAGCTTGTTGTAGTGAGTCCCAGCTTGATGTAGTGAGTCCCAGCTTGATGTAGTGAGTCTCAGCTTGATGTAGTGAGTCTCAGCTTGATGTAGTTAGTCTCAGCTTGATGTAGTGAGTCTCAGCTTGATGTAGCGAGTCTCACCTTGATGTTGTGAGTCTCAGCTTGATGTAGTGAGTCCCAGCTTGATGTAGTGAGTCTCAGCTTGATGTAGTGAGTCTCACCTTTATGTAGTGAGTCTCAGCTTGATGTAGTGAGTCTCAGCTTGATGTAGTGAGTCTCAGCTTGATGTAGTGAGTATCAGCTTGATGTAGTGAGTCTCACCTTGATGTAGTGAGTCTCAGCTTGATGTAGTGAGTCCCAGCTTGATGTAGTGAGTCTCAGCTTGATGTAGTGAGTCTCAGCTTGATGTAGTGAGTCTCAGCTTCATGTAGTGAGTCCTAGCTTGATGTAGTGAGTCTCAGCTTGATGTAGTGAGTCCTAGCTTGATGTAGTGAGTCTCAGCTTGATGTAGTGAGTCTCAGCTTGATGTAATGAGTCCTAGCTTGATGTAGTGAGTCTCACATTGATGTAGTGAGTCCTATCTTGATGTAGTTAGTCTCAGCTTGATGTAGTGAGTCCTAGCTTGATGTAGTGAGTCTCAGCTTGATGTAGTGAGTCCTAGCTTGATGTAGTGAGTCTCACCTTGATGTAGTGAGTCTCAGCTTGATGTAGTGAGTCACAGCTTGACGTAGTGAGTCTCAGCTTGATGTAGTGAATCTCAGCTTGATGTAGTGAGTCTTAGCTTGATGTAGTGAGTCTCAGCTTGATGTAGTGAGTCCTAGCTTGATGTAGTGAGTCCTAGCTTGATGTAGTGAGTCTCAGCTTGATGTAGTGAGTCCTAGCTTGATGTAGTGAGTCTCAGCTTGATGTAGTGAGTCCTAGCTTGATGTAGTGAGTCCCAGCTTGATGTAGTGAGTCCCAGCTTGATGTAGTGAGTCTCAGCTTGATGTAGTGAGTCTCAGCTTGATGTAGTGAGTCCTAGCTTGATGTAGTGAGTCCCAGCTTGATGTAGTGAGTCTCAGCTTGATGTAGTGAGTCTCACCTTGATGTACTGAGTCTCAGCTTGATGTAGTTAGTCTCAGCTTGATGTAGTGAGTCTCAGCTTGATGTAGTGAGTCCTAGCTTGATGTAGTGAGTCTCACCTTGATGTAGTGAGTCTCAGCTTGATGTAGTGAGTCCTAGCTTGATGTATTGAGTCTCAGCTTGATGTAGTTAGTCTCAGCTTGATGTAGTGAGTCCTAGCTTGATGTAGTGAGTCTCAGCTTGATGTAGTGAGTCCTAGCTTGATGTAGTGAGTCCTAGCTTGATGTAGTGAGTCTCAGCTTGATGTAGTGAGTCCCAGCTTGATGTAGTGAGTCTCAGCTTAATGTAGTGAGTCTCAGCTTAATGTAGTGAGTCTCAGCTTGATGTAGTGAGTCCCAGCTTGATGTAGTGAGTCTCAGCTTGATGTAGTGAGTCTCACCTTGATGTAGTTAGTCTCAGCTTGATGTAGTGAGTCTCAGCTTGATGTAGTGAGTCTCACCTTGATGTAGTGAGTCTCAGCTTGATGTAGTGAGTCCCAGCTTGATGTAGTGAGTCCCAGCTTGATGTAGTGAGTCCCAGCTTGATGTAGTGAGTCTCAGCTTGATGTAGTGAGTCCCAGCTTGATGTAGTGAGTCCCAGCTTGATGTAGTGAGTCCCAGCTTGGTGTAGTGAGTCCCAGCTTGATGTAGTGAGTCTCAGCTTGATGTAGTGAGTCCCAGCTTGATGTAGTGAGTCACAGCTTGATGTAGTGAGTCTCAGCTTGATGTAGTGAGTCTCAGATTGATGTAGTGAGTCTCAGCTTGATGTAGTGAGTCCCAGCTTGATGTAGTGAGTCTCAGCTTAATGTAGTGAGTCTCAGCTTGATGTAGTGAGTCTCAGCTTGATGTAGTGAGTCACAGCTTGATGTGTGAGTCTCAGCTTGATGTAGTAGTCTCAGCTTGATGTAGTAGTCTCAGCTTTGTAGTGAGTCTCAGCTTGATGTAGTGAGTCTCAGCTTGATGTAGGAGTCTCAGCTTGATGTAGTGAGTCTCAGCTTGATGTAGTGAGTCTCAGCTTGATGTAGTGAGTCTCAGCTTGATGTGTAGCCAGCTTGTGAGTAGTCTCAGCTTGATGTAGTGAGTCTCAGCTTGATGTAGTAGTCTCAGCTTGATGTAGTAGTCCAGCTTGATGTAGTGAGTCCCAGCTTGATGAGTGAGTCTCAGCTTGATGTAGTGAGTCTCAGCTTGATGTAGTGAGCTCAGCTTGATGTAGTGAGTCTCAGCTTGATGTAGTGAGTCTCAGCTTGATGAGTGAGTCTCAGCTTATGTAGTAGTCCAGCTTGATGTAGTGAGTCTCAGCTTGATGTGTGAGTCTCAGCTTGATGTAGTGAGTCCAGCTTGATGTAGTGAGTCCACTTGATGTATGAGTCCAGCTTGATGTAGTGAGTCCAGCTTGATGTAGTGAGTCTCAGCTTGATGTAGTGAGTCTCAGCTTGATGTAGTGAGTCCCAGCTTGATGTAGTGAGTCCAGCTTGAGTAGTGAGTCTAGCTTGATGTAGTAGTCCAGCTTGATGTAGTAGTCCAGCTTGATGTAGTGAGTCTCAGCTTGATGTAGTGAGTCTCAGCTTGATGTAGTGAGTCTCAGCTTGATGTAGTGAGTCTCAGCTTGATGTAGTGAGTCCAGCTTGATGTAGTGAGTCCAGCTTGATGTAGTGAGTCCAGCTTGATGTAGTGAGTCCAGCTTGATGTAGTGAGTCCAGCTTGATGTAGTGAGTCTCAGCTTGATGTAGTGAGTCTCAGCTTGATGTAGTGAGTTCAGCTTGATGTAGTGAGTCCAGCTTGATGTAGTGAGTCTAGCTTGATGTAGTGAGTCCAGCTTGATGTAGTGAGTCACAGCTTGATGTAGTGAGTCTCAGCTTGATGTAGTGAGTCTCAGCTTGATGTAGTGAGTCTCAGCTTGATGTAGTGAGTCTCAGCTTGATGTAGTGAGTCTCAGCTTGATGTAGTGAGTCCAGCTGATGTAGTGAGTCTAGCTTGATGTAGTGAGTCCACTTGATGTAGTGAGTCCAGCTGTGTAGTGAGTCCAGCTTGATGATGAGTCTCAGCTTGATGTGTGAGTCCAGCTTGATGTAGTGAGTCCAGCTTGATGAGTGAGTCCAGCTGTGTAGTGAGTCCAGCTTGATGTAGTGAGTCCAGCTTGATGTAGTGAGTCCAGCTTGATGTAGTGGTCTCAGCTTGATGGTGAGTCTCAGCTTGATGTAGTAGTCTCAGCTTGATGTAGTGAGTCAGTTGAGGTATATGATGAGTGAGTCTCGATGTGTGGTCGCTTGTGTGTGGTTAGTTGTGTGTGGTGTTGTGTGTGGTTGTTGTGTGTGGTTGTTGTGTGTGGTTCGTTGTGGTGGTTGTTGTGTGTGAGTCCAGCATGTGTGTCACAGCTTGATGTAGTGAGTCCAGCTTGATGTAGTGAGCTCAGCTTGATGTAGTGAGTCTCAGCTTGTTAGTGATCTCAGCTTGATGTAGTGAGTCTCAGCTTGATGTAGTGGTCTCAGCTGATGTAGTGAGTCTCAGCTTGATGAGTGAGTCCTAGCTTGATGTAGTGAGTCCAGCGATGTAGTGAGTCACAGCTTGTGTGTGGTATGTGTTGAGTCCAGTTGATGTGTGAGTAGCTTGTGTGTGGTCCGTTGTGTAGTGAGTCTGCTTGATGTGTGGTCACAGCTGATGAGTGAGTCTCAGCTTATGAGTGTCTCAGTTGTTAGTGTCTCAGCTTGATGTAGTGAGTCTCAGCTTGATGTAGTGAGTCTCAGCTTGATGTTATTGCAAGGTGCAGGGAATGTCAGAGGTTATTTTATTTCTGTCTATTTTAAGCCAAACTGCTGAGTGTTCCTGCTGGATGTGTGTGTTGCTGTGTGGGTGTGCGTGTGTGCGTTGTGTGTGTGGTGTGCGTGTTGTGTTGTGTGCGTGTGTGGTGTTGTGTGTGTGTGTGTGTGTGGTGTGTGTGTGTGTGTGTGTGTGTGTGTGTGTGTGTGTGTGTGTGTGTGTGTGTGTGTGTGTAGTTACCATTTTGTCCTAGGCAATGTCGATTTGACACTAGGCCTGTTGTTGTATGTGTGTGTGTGTAAGGAAACACTTCAAATTTTCCGCCCTGTCGTGAATAGGAACCTGGGCCCTCCGTGCGTGAAGCGAGAGCGTGTGTGTGTGTGTGTGTGTGTGTGTGTGTGTGTGTGTGTGCGTGTGTGCGTATGTGCGTGTACTCACCTAGTTGTGGTTGCAGGGGTCGAGTCAATGCTCCTGGCCCCGCCTCTTCACTGGCCGCTACACCACCAACCTTTCGGTTAACAGCCGTGTGTGCGTGTGTGTATGTGTGTGCGTGTGCGTGTGTGTGTGTGTGTGTGTGTGTGTGTGTGTGTGTGTGTGTGTGTGTGTGTGTGTGTGTGTGTGTAAGAGCTAAGAGTGAGTCTTAGTACTGGGTCATGTCTTCCCGTCTCTCCAGTCAAGTCTTCAGTGAAGTGTCTCAGGTGTGTTTAGTGTCTCAGGTGTGTTTAGTGTTTCAGGTGTGTTTAGTGTCTCAGGTGTGTTTAGTGGTGTAGTCAGGTGCTGAGAGGTGAATGTCTCAGCAAGGAAGGGAAGGCAGAAGCTGTGTCGGTTTCTTGTACTTTCTTCCTTTATGAAAATAAACGGATAGAAAAATTATATAAATCTAGGAATTAATAAAAAATAAGGATGTAAAATGAGAAAAAAAAGAATATAAGTTTATTTCAATAATGAACAGTAAAATATGAAGCCTAATCAAATCTAGCCGAAGCAAAATTGAAAAAGAATAAGAAGAAATTAGGGTGACCAATGCTAACAACGGATAAGTTCTTGAAAGCTTCGCCCAGATATGTAGAATACTGAAGGCGTCTTGATGTTCAGACAATTTCCCAGTACACAACCAGGTGATGACGAGACAGAAGGATGGACAGGGGGCGCGAACCGCAGTCTGTAAATATTTCGATGCCCTACTGTTCCTGTTGCCAGGGCCTCTGATAGGAAGGAATCAGAAGTAATACTGTATTACATCCCGTCAGAGGTTTCCGCCCCCTGTCCACTCTTACTGTTTATTCACTGCCAGTAACATCACCTGGAGTAACTAGGTGATGTTGAGGCTAGCTGAGTAGACCAGGACAACAATATCGAAGATTCAAGCCTAGGATCAGTATGGATCTCGGGTCAAGAAAGATATGCTTGTTGCGATGACAGCTCCTCGTGTTCCGTAAACTAGAGCGACCCTTAAGGGCAGTTGGAGGAGCTGAGAGAAACACAGTTTACCAGGGAACACAGATTATGGCACAGAGAAACGTAAGTAGCCAGATTAAACCTAAATCAATGCAGGTAACAAAAATACAATTAGGAAAGCTCATTAGTACTTACCGGGAGGAGAGTTAGAAGAAGAGTGACGTTACTGTCTTACCTTGACTATCAGGTCAGCACCAGTAGTTCTCTCCCGGGATGGTCCTGGGCGCTGATGGTCAAAACTGACTACTCGTTTACCCCTATCAAAATTAACATATATATATATTATTTTCTCCCATGAATATTTCAGTGAATTTCTATGTGATGAGAGAAATGCATGACTAAGAGTGAGTCTTGAAACACCATACAGGAGTACGGTGTTTGCTTTCACCAGAGCTAGCAAGATTTTCAAGGTGTGAGAGTCGTAGAAGAGCTGTGTTGAGACACAGTGTGAGAGTCGTAGAAGAGCTGTGTTGAGACAGTGTGAGAGTCGTAGAAGAACTGTGTTGAGACACAGTGTGAGAGTCGTAGAAGAGCTGTGTTGAGACAGTGTGAGAGTCGTAGAAGAGCTGTGTTGAGACAGTGTGAGAGTCGTAGATGAGCTGTGTTGAGACACAGTGTGAGAGTCGTAGAAGTGAGATCTGTGAGAGACAAAGAAAGTGTGAGAGTCGTATAACTGAGATCTATGAGAGACAAATAAGGTATGAGAGAGTCTTAACGCTTTTTAATAACTAGTTTTGAGAGTCCTATCTTTAATAACTGTTAAGAACGAATGAAAAAGAATAGGATAATCCCCATTGTGAGGTCAAGATGAGAGCGAGTGTGGCCAGAATAACGGTTCAAGAGTTACCAAGCACCCCAAGAAGAGAGGCAGATAAGATGACAACTTTCCACTCCACTTTCCCTCAGACGTGGAGACGAAGATGTATGGGGGGCAAAACCAGCCCCCCATTTACCCAGCTGTGAAAAAAAAGGTATGAAAACCGCTGGAACTTCCCAAAATTCTGGAAGAGGACCACTGGGTAGCGAGGCTTCTATGTAAGGTAGACAGAGGGGGTAAAAAAGAGAGTTATTAACCCAGGGTTGATCGATCTTTTGCTCATTTGATCGTTGATAACGAAGCATTTTTGTCGTTTAATGTGATTAGTGATATATTGTGGTTTACTCTCACGGCACTAAGATTTTCTTTTGTTTCTAATTGAATAGTAAGAAGTTTTATTGGATCTTTTCAAGGCATAAAAGAATGAATGAAGTCACGAAAAATGTGCGTGTGTGTGTGTTAGCTACCAGTTGTCAAAGGCACTTGTCAATAGACACTTGGCCTGTTGTATAGGAGTGTGTATGTGTGTGTATGTGCGTGTGTGTGTGTGTGCGTGTGTGTGTGCGTGTGTGTGTTCGTGTGTGTGTGTGTGAGAGAGAGTCAGTGACAGATGGAGAGGATCTACACAGCTCACACAAGGTTTTCACATACCCACTACCCAGGTATACAATTTATGGAAGGAGTGTGGAGGAGATGGAAGGTGTGTGGAGGAGATGGAAGGAGTGTGGAGGAGATGGAAGGAGTGTGGAGGAGATGGAAGGTGTGTGGAGGAGATGGAAGGTGTGTGGAGGAGATGGAAGGTGTGTGGAGGAGATGGAAGGTGTGTGGAGGAGATGGAAGGTGTGTGGAGGAGATGGAAGGTGTGGAGGAGATGGAAGGGTGTGGAGGAGATGGAAGGAGGTGAGGAGATGGAAGGTGAGGAGATGGAAGGTGTGTGGAGGAGATGGAAGGTGTGTGGAGGAGATGGAAGGTGTGTGGAGGAGATGGAAGGTGTGTGGAAGAGAAAACGAGAGGAAATGTGGAAGGTGGGAGAGAGAGTGGAGGTGTGGAAGAGACGAGAGGGTTAAGGAAGACGTCTAGAGGTGAGGGAATAGTCAGTGAGATCCTTCAAAAAAATACGAGCTAAGATAAAGATTTTTAATACTGCAAAAAAAAAAAAAATTATAAATTACAATGAATGTAAATATAGATTTAAGACATGAACGTGACTTTTTCTTCCCACAGAAAACAAATACATTTCAGACGAGAGGAATTTCCTATGTACGTGATAACCTGTGTTTACTTATACAGTATTGTCTTTAGCACGACATTTTTTTTTTACCTCTGTACGAATAAATATTATATAATAAAGCTTGCTTTATTAGCCAGCTTTAAAGACGTAGCTTTACTTACCTGACAAACATGTTGTCATTTCTTTTATCATCTCAGATAAAAATTTATCTTTCTTGGCTTAATTTTTTTTTATTAACATGATTAAAAATTGTTAGAACTTTCATTCATACCACTGAGACTACCACTGTCATTCATACCACTGAGACTACCACTGTCATTTATACCACTGAGACTACAACTGTCATTCATACCACTGAGACTACCACTGTCATTTATACCACTGAGACTACCACTGTCATTCATACCACTGAGACTACCACTGTCATTCATACCACTGAGACTACCACTGTCATTTATACCACTGAGACTACCACTGTCATTCATACCACTGAGACTACAACTGTCATTCATACCACTGAGACTACCACTGTCATTTATACCACTGAGACTACCACTGTCATTCATACCACTGAGACTACCACTGTCATTCATACCACTGAGACTACCACTGTCATTTATACCACTGAGACTACCACTGTCATTTATACCACTGAGACTACAACTGTCATTCATACCACTGAGACTACCACTGTCATTTATACCACTGAGACTACCACTGTCATTCATACCACTGAGACTACCACTGTCATTCATACCACTGAGACTACCACTGTCATTTATACCACTGAGACTACCACTGTCATTCATACCACTGAGACTACCACTGTCATTTATACCACTGAGACTACCACTGTCATTTATACCACTGAGACTACCACTGTCATTCATACCACTGAGACTACCACTGTCATTTATACCACTGAGACTACCACTGTCATTCATACCACTGAGACTACCACTGTCATTTATATTAAGACCCCTGCAACCACAAATAGGTGAGTACACACACACACACACACACACACACACACACACACACACACACCAAACCACACACAAACACACACACACACACACCCACACCTACACACACACCTACCACAACTAAAACTAACAACACAAACGAGACACACATACACTGCGAATTACGAACACCACAGAACAGGACCAACAACAACCAAGTCAAATGGGAGCATTTCTCAGTACACACAGAGAATATAAGTGAACACCACATGGACAGTGAGGAAACTCAGCGAAGAGGCGAATGATCTCGATCAACAGTACATCCACTCAACTCAACACTACACAACAATATCCAGACGGAGGTGCCCAAGTGATGCATCACCTGGAATCATTTGTGTCTGGAAAGTATTGAAAACCAGTCTGAAGTTCAGGATCTGAGGCAAAATCTGCATCATCTCTTCCAGTGGGTCTTAACCAGGGGTGTCTGTACCCTTGGGGTTTTTCGTACCCCCTGGGGGTATCTTTACCCCTGGGGGTATGTATCTGTACCCCTGGGTGTGTGGATACACAGTGGTACAGATACCACCCTCAGGGGTGGTATCTGTAGCACTGTGGGGTTTCTGTATCCCTGAGGTATCTGTACAACTGCGGGTATCTCTACCCCTAGGGTATCTGTACAACTGGGGGTATCTCTTCCCCTGGGGATATTTGTACCCCTGGGATGGTATCTGTACCGCTGTGGGGTATCTGTATCCTTGTGGGGTATCTGCACCTCTGAGGTACTTGTACTCCTTGGGGTATCTGTACCCCCTGGGGATATCTGTACCCCTGGGGATATCTGTACCCCTGGGGGTATCTGTACTCCTTGTGGGTATATGTACCCCTCGCGGGGAGTTACGAGACGCAGTGAACAATTCGCAATGCTTCGTCTATGAGAGACACTGATAAGGATTTTTTTTTTTTATCAAATTCTGTTATATTTTACTACAGTGTTTAAGTGAGTGTTGCTTGTGACTCTCTACTGAACGTTTCACACACCGTCGCCATGTTCGCTCGTACGGTACCTGCTCAGTTTCACTCCTCGCACATTTCTTCGGACACTCTCGCTGAGTCGTCTTCCGAGTGCCGGTGCCGCAGATCTGTAGTGCCAGATTTAGACGACGTGTTGTACGGTGTCGCTGGGGACGTACAGGAATAACTGTGAAATTTATTATTATGAAATGACGATTATTATAAGTTTGTTATGATAATTGTAATAAATCTTGATGGGGGAAATAACTAATATGACATCACTTGTAGGTATCTGTGTGACCCGGATCTGACTTACCGTATCCAAGACAGTCAAGGGGAGTGACGTCCGCCACGACGGTACACGATGGAATCCGTAATAATATTGGATGGAACTGAACTCTGTGTTCACCAGCGTGAGTCTCAACACTTCAAGATTGAACCAGCGTGTCAACAAAGACCATGGAGGGGAAAAATGTGCATGACCTGGGACCTGTACATGACTTGAACAGGTTAAGCATCAAGATTATACGAGATGGTGATGGTGGTAGCTCCAGGCGCCAGGTTTTGAGAGATAAAGAAATGTTTATAATTATAACTATAATTTTTAAAGGGGTGGACCGGTAAGCCAGCGGAAGGCCTCGGTCAGATGACCAAAAGGCCCAGTGGCGGGTCATTATATCACTAAGACCCGCTTCAAGAAACACTTGTCCTGTTTCCGGACAAACCTGACCTAACCTAACCAGGTTTTGTGCCGAGTTGAAGAGCCTTTTGTTGCAAGCATCTTATCAAGGTGCATTGTTGCATGCCAAGATATATATATATATATATATATATATATATATATATATATATATATATATATATATATATATATATATATATATATATATATATATATATAGAGAGAGAGAGAGAGAGAGAGAGAGAGAATTCGTAAAAAAACTTTTCGTCAACTTTCACCAAAAACTTTCAGTTTGGGTAAATTTCATTCAGGATGGAAATTTTGGTAGCCTTCCTTGTGTGGTGGGGGAAACACCGTCTATGGAGAGTGAGGCGAAACGTCACTTGCAGGAAGTGAGTGAGTGTTGATCAGGTTACTGTCACCACTGGAGGGTCACTGTGCACCACAGACTGAGCCAAAACACACGTTTATTTCTTAATGTAGATTCCATGGCTGACAGTGCTATGATGAAAGATGATCTTGTTGAACTGTCAGCTAATGAAGGAATCCCAGTGGAATCTAAAATCAACGAGGGTAGACAACTTGGGGTGTGCACAAGAGTGCACCTTAGAGAGGAGGAGCTTCGTGGTGGTGACACCACGAAGCTTCGTCTCACAACTTTACCAGACAGTTCAGTACACATAAACAATGTCTAGAACCCGTCTAGATGAGCGTGATGACTTGCGTGGGTAGATGAGCGTGATGACTTGCGTGGGGTAGATGAGCGTGATGACTTGCGTGGGTAGATGAGGTGATGACTTGCGAGGGTAGATGAGTGTGATGACTTGCGAGGGGTAGATGAGGTGATGACTTGCGTGGGGTAGATGAGCGTGATGACTTGCGTGGGGTAGATGAGCGTGATGACTTGCGTGGGGTAGATGAGCGTGATGACTTGCGTGGGGTAGATGAGGTGATGACTTGCGTGGGTAGATGAGCGTGATGACTTGCGAGGGTAGATGAGGTGATGACTTGCGGTGGTAGATGAGGTGATGACTTGCGTGTGGTAGATGAGCGTGATGACTTGCGTGGGGTAGATGAGCGTGATGACTTGCGTGGGGTAGATGAGTGTGATGACTTGCGTGTGGTAGATGAGCGTGATGACTTGCGAGGGGTAGATGAGTGTGATGACTTGCGTGTGGTAGATGAGCGTGATGACTTGCGTGGGGTAGATGAGCGTGATGACTTGCGTGGGGTAGATGAGCGTGATGACTTGCGTGGGGTAGATGAGTGTGATGACTTGCGTGTGGTAGATGAGCGTGATGACTTGCGAGGGGTAGATGAGTGTGATGACTTGCGTGTGGTAGATGAGCGTGATGACTTGCGTGGGGTAGATGAGTGTGATGACTTGCGTGGGGTAGATGAGTGTGATGACTTGCGTGGGGTAGATGAGTGTGATGACTTGAGTGTGGTAGATGAGCGTGATGACTTGCGTGGGGTAGATGAACGTGATGCCTTGCGTGGGATAGATGAGCGTGATGACTTGCGTGGGGTAGATGAGCGTGATGACTTGCGTGTGGTAGATGAGCGTGATGACTTGCGTGTGGTAGATGAGCGTGATGACTTGCGAGGGGTAGATGAGTGTGATGACTTGCGTGTGGTAGATGAGCGTGATGACTTGCGTGGGGTAGATGAGCGTGATGACTTGCGTGGGGTAGATGAGTGTGATGACTTGCGTGGGGTAGATGAGTGTGATGACTTGAGTGGGGTAGATGAACGTGATGACTTGCGTGGGGTAGATGAGCGTGATGACTTGCGTGGGGTAGATGAGTGTGATGACTTGCGTGGGGTAGATGAACGTGATGACTTGCGTGGGGTAGATGAACGTGATGACTTGCGTGTGGTAGATGAACGTGATGACTTGCGTGGGGTAGATGAGTGTGATGACTTGCGTGTGGTAGATGAGTGTGATGACTTGCGTGGGTAGATGACGTGATGCTTGGTGGGTAGATGAACGTGATGACTTGCGTGGGGTAGATGAGTGATGACTTGCGTGGGGTAGATGAGGTGATGACTTGTGGGTAGATGAGCGTGATGCTTGAGGGGGTAGATGAACGTGATGACTTGCGTGGGGTAGATGAGGTGATGACTTGCGTGGGTAGATGAAGTGATGACTTGCGTGGGTAGATGAGCGTGATGCTTGGTGGGGTAGATGAGCGTGATGACTTGCGTGGGGTAGATGAGCGTGATGACTTGCGTGTGGTAGATGAGTGTGATGACTTGCGTGGGGTAGATGAGTGTGATGACTTGCGTGGGGTAGATGAGCGTGATGACTTGCGTGGGGTAGATGAGCGTGATGACTTGCGTGGGGTAGATGAGCGTGATGACTTGCGTGGGGTAGATGAGGTGATGACTTGCGTGGGGTAGATGAACGTGATGACTTGCGTGGGTAGATGAACGTGATGACTTGCGTGTGGTAGATGAACGTGATGACTTGCGTGGGGTAGATGAGCGTGATGACTTGCGTGGGTAGATGAACGTGATGACTTGCGTGTGGTAGATGAGCGTGATGACTTGCGTGGGGTAGATGAGCGTGATGACTTGCGTGGGGTAGATGAGCGTGATGACTTGCGTGGGGTAGATGAGCGTGATGACTTGCGTGGGTAGATGAGCGTGATGACTTGCGTGGGGTAGATGAGCGTGATGACTTGCGTGGGTAGATGAGCGTGATGACTTGCGTGGGGTAGAGGATCGTAGCTTCAGCATCATCATTCATCAAGGTCAACAACAGAAGTGTAACTGTGTAAGACAAATGGCTATAATTGAGTGTATAACAGTTGTTATTCATAACTGACTCACTGATCTACGTCACTTTGACATTGATTTTATTGTAAAAAAAAATAAAAGAAAGTTGACGAAACACACTAATACTTTAGGACATTATTAAGGAAGTAGTGAAGAATATTAAGACAGGTGAGTAGAAGAAACAGTTAAGGTGAAGAAACACTACTCTGTTGCCTCTTATTCTCTTATTTTCTTCCTCTTGCTCCTCCTCTTTCTTCTTTACGTGTTCCTCTTTCTTTTCCTCGGCTTCCTACCATTTTTTTCTCCCTCCTCCTGGCTTTGCATGTCTTAGTTTAACTCTTCTCTCTTCCTGTTTCTTCTCAGTGTTAACTTCCCCTTCATTGTGTACCTCCTTCTCCACCCCCGCCACCTCCCCTCCACCACCCACTCCCCCTCCCCTACCACTCCCCTCCACCTCCACCTCCCCTCCCCCCCCTACCACTCCCCCCCCCTCCACCTCCAACGGGAAACACACGTAGATTATAGCGGAAGACTAGTGACGTCATGACGTGGTTCTGACGTCAGCAAACACCGCCAGCGTCTAGCATAAAAATAAACCACATCATGACTATAAATTATGTATTTATAGCATTATAGTGCCTCACTAGTGCATATATATAGAAGGGTAGATGAGGGGGATCGAACCGCGTCCGTAAATTGACAGTCCGACGCTCTACCGTCTCGGCTAACCAAGGCCTTTAATAGGAAGGATTCAGAGGAAACAACTGTAACCCAACTGAACTCCTTCCCTCGGCCCAGGAGCTTTAGCAGTAGATCTATTCTTAATCCCCTCAAGGCTTTGAATGTACCAGTAACAGGAGGGACTTTGTATGTACAGGTAAGAAGCTTGCCATCGACCGCACCGTAGGGTAAATGATAGGGATTTGAACGGATTTGAGTGTGTTTAGAGGTCAGGTATGAACACCCTGTGCTTGTCTAGGTGCAGGCTTCGTGCTGGAGCAGCGTACTCGATGACTGACCTTCCATGCGTCGAAGATATTGTTCTGAAGGATTCTGTGTTAGAGATTCTGAATGCTGTGCTGAAGACCCAACACTGTTGAAGTTATGTACAAGTCCCAGGTCATGCACATCTTTCCCCTCCATGGCCATTGTTGACACGCTGGTTCTGTCTTGAAGTGTTGAGACTCACGCTGGTGAATCATGTCAACACTGGAACTACTGTACTCTCACGTGAATCATGTCAACACTGGAACTACTGTACTCTCACGTGAATCATGTCAACACTGGAACTACTGTACTCTCACGTGAATCATGTCAAAACTGGAACTACTGTACTCTGACGTGAATCATGTCAACACTGGAACTACTGTACTCTGACGTGAATCATGTCAACACTGGAACTACTGTACTCTGACGTGAATCATGTCAACACTGGAACTACTGTACTCTGACGTGAATCATGTCAACACTGGAACTACTGTACTCTGACGTGAATCATGTCAACACTGGAACTACTGTACTCTGACGTGAATCATGTCAACACTGGAACTACTGTACTCTGACGTGAATCATGTCAACACTGGAACTACTGTACTCTCACGTGAATCATGTCAACACTGGAACTAATGTACTCTCACGTGAATCATGTCAACACTGGAACTACTGTACTCTCACGTGAATCATGTCAACACTGGAACTACTGTACTCTCACGTGAATCATGTCAACACTGGAACTACTGTACTCTCACGTGAATCATGTCAACACTGGAACTACTGTACTCTCACGTGAATCATGTCAACACTGGAACTACTGCACTCTCACGTGAATCATGTCAACACTGGAACTACTGTACTCTCACGTGAATCATGTCAACACTGGAACTACTGTACTCTGACGTGAATCATGTCAACACTGGAACTACTGTACTCTGACGTGAATCATGTCAACACTGGAACTACTGTACTCTGACGTGAATCATGTCAACACTGGAACTACTGTACTCTCACGTGAATCATGTCAACACTGGAACTACTGTACTCTGACGTGAATCATGTCAACACTGGAACTACTGTACTCTCACGTGAATCATGTCAACACTGGAACTACTGTACTCTCACGTGAATCATGTCAACACTGTAACTACTGTACTCTGACGTGAATCATGTCAACACTGGAACTACTGTACTCTGACGTGAATCATGTCAACACTGGAACTACTGTACTCTGACGTGAATCATGTCAACACTGGAACTACTGTACTCTGACGTGAATCATGTCAACACTCTCTACTCTTCTTCAAAACCATTACTAAATACGGTGTTACTATTGAATTGATCTACTAATATTTCTGCTACAACTACTGCAACTACTGCTACTACTACTACTACTACTACTACCACCAACACTACTATTACTACTACTACCACCACCGCCACTACTATTATTATTACTACTACTACTACTACTATTACCGCTATAGTTAATACTGCTATTGACTATTATTATTTAAATAATTTGACCCACTTTTATTACTACTGCTAACACTTCTGGGAACGCTTGAAGTTCCTAAACCTGTACTCCCTAGAACGCAGGAGGGAGAGATACATGAACATATACACTTGGAAAATCCTAGAGGGATTAGTACCAAACTTGCACACGAAAATCACTCCCTATGAAAGGAAAAGACTCAGCAGACAGTGCAACATTCCCCCAATGAAAAGCAGGGGTGCCACTAGCACGATACGAGACAACACAATAAGTGTCAGGGGCCCAAGACTGTTCAACTGCCTCCCAGCATACATCAGGGGGATTACCAATAGACCCCTGGCTGTCTTCAAGCAGGCACCTAAAGTCAGTACTTGACCAGCCGGGCTGTGGTTCGTACATTGGATCACGTGCGGCCAGCAGTAACAGCCTGGTTAATCAGGCCCTGATCCACCATAAGGCCTGGTCACAGACCGGGCCGCGGGGACGTTGACCCCCGGAACTCTATCCAGGCATGCTACTATTACTACTACCATATCGCTGGGCTATTAATGCCTCGCAAAAGATATTGAGTATAAAATCCAATGATCAGAAGTTTTACATTTTCAAATATAAGGCAGTCTAGGGATCATTCATTTTGGAAGTGTGGTCATATTTGTCTGAGCGGCCATCTTGCAGTCTCTTGGAACATTCCATGACACTTTGTTCAGTGGACCGCCGACATCAAGATGGAGGAGCCGCTGCAGTGTGCCGCTGGAACGGCTAAGCGAAAACACTGTTCTATTATTATTTTTTCCCCTCTGCTAGTTTTATCGCCTGGAAGAAGGAATGGGAGGTTTAGGTTTTCATCAGTTAACAGTTGGGGTTCATCCTGTTGTGTGGTTACAGAACTTGATCAAAGGCTTCTGGGAACCAGTCTGTAAACAAATCAGAAACAAACCGGCCAGATTCTGACCAATTATAATGAGGTTCTAGCGGCCGTCCCAGCCAACAAGTGTGCTAAACACATTCCACGTTGTAGACAACATGAAGATCCAAAACCTGTCCATCAGCAGTGACAACCAATACTAGTGAAGCTGGTGATGGCTTTGCAGTGTTTATGATCCTCTCAGCGGATCATGAACACTGCAAGAGCTTTTATCCCTTTAGAATCTTCAGGAATATTTGTTGCATCGCAATTCATGGCATTACTTGCGGAGCTCCTTCAATAATTGAGTGTAAGCCTCAAAAGCAAGCGCCCACCTTTTTTCCTGACACAGCATCTCTCTCTCTCCCTCTCAATCTCTCCCTCCCTCTCCCTCTCTCCCTCTCTTGAAGCATTTTTACAGTGACGTCCAAAAGAGACCTAAGTTCAGTGTTCGTCAGGAGGTTATCAGTTAGCTCAGAAATGTTCCTCTTATACTTATTCAAATGATCTTGAAGAAGGTTTGAACAAATCATCTCACCATCGCAGTGGTCCTCAACCTTCCTACACAAGTGGGTCACATTTGATGGTCACATGTGTGATGAGGGTCACATGGTTTTGTTGACATTGTGCAGTGGGGAACTTACATGAAAGTGAATTCTTAATTTCATGTGAGAGCCGCATCCATTTCCTAGAAGGGCCACATGCGGCCCACGGGCCGCAGGTTGGAGACACCTGAATTCTACAATACAATCTCAACCAAACTCTCCTGAAGCTGCAACATTTCAGGCTGTTTACTTCCTGCTCTGCATGATACACAGGTGTCTCCCTCACAACACAGCTGTCTCCCTCACAACACATCTGTCTCCCTCACAACACAGCTGTCTCCCTCACAACACAGCTGTCTCCCTCACAACACAGCTGTCTCCCTCACAACACAGCTGTCTCCCTCACAACACAGCTGTCTCCCTCACAACACAGCTGACTCCCTCACAACACAGCTGTCTCCCTCACAAAACTGCTACAAACAGCTGTCTCCTCACAACACAGTGTCTCCCTCACAACACAGGTGTTCTCTCCTCACAACACAGCTGTCTCCCTCACAACACAGCTGTCTCCCTCACAACACAGCTGTCTCCCTCACAACACAGCTGTCTCCCTCACAACACAGGTGTCTCCCTCACAACACAGGTGTCTCCCTCACAACACAGGTGTCTCCCTCACAACACAGCTGTCTCCCTCACAACACAGCTCAGCTCCTCACTCCTGACACAACAGATTTGCTGGAGTCGTCTTAGCAACTCCGTATTCAACTGCAACTTTAAGGATGGACATTCCATTTTCATTAAGAGTTCCCTGAAGATCCTCGCTCGTGTAAGTCACCTCCGGAAGCAGGTTTCTTTCTGCGGCAGCGGCGAACCATCAACCACGAAATCGACATTTAAAACGAAGTACTAAGGCTAAAAAAAAATAAAAGAATATTTGACTCAACCCCCAGCATAATTTATTCTCTATCAACATTCAACTTACTAATCAAAACTTGCTGAAACTTTTGTGTAAGTTGCCTGATTATACTTTCTGTTTCTGGTAAAAACATCAGGCAGGCATCGTCGACACCTTTTTTTTTTTTTTTTTTTTAAATCCTGTGCATTGATAATTTATAATTTTAAAAAAAAAAAAAAAAAAAAAAAATTAAATGAATTTTTTTTTCGGGTTATATTTATTTAATTTTGTAAAATTTATTCCTAAACTTTCAGGGATACAAACCGAAAATTAATATATATTTTATGTTTTTTTTTTATTTTGTATTGTAAATTGTTGTTAATTCACCTACGGTGGATTTAATAACCTTAAGCTAATACTACTGTTGTTAATACTGTTATTCTTACTGTTTCTTCTGTTATTGATGCTGTTATTACTGTTACTACTACTACTATTACTAATATTACTGATACTACTGACGCTACTATTGATACTATTATTGTTACTACTGCTGCTATTACTACTGCTATTATTACTACTGCTACTATTACTACTGCTTTACTGTTATTAATACTACTATTATTAATATTTTTATAAGTACTACTACTGCTACTACTTTCATTACTGCTAATGATACTATGATTTCCTATTATCACTACTACTACTATTACTACTACCTACTTCTGCTAATACTACTGAAGCTGTTGCTATTGCTACTACTACTACTACTGCTATTGCTACTACTACTACTGCTGCTATTGCTACTACTACTACTGCTATTGCTACTACTACTGCTACAACTAATACTACTTCTGCTGAAATTACTACGACTACTACTATTACTGCAACTGCTGCTGCTATTGCTACTACTACTACTACTTCTGCTGCAGTTACTACGACTACTACTACTACTTGTAACAAACCATTGTACAAAGTGGGCAGATGGATCTAAACTCTCTAACACATTACGCCCAGAAAGTCAAAAGTCAAAGTGAAATCCGCGACCTCCACCATGAAAGTCTTATGGTCACATTATTCTTGTATTGACTGCGAGGCTCTGAGAATCATAGTGCTCCTCAAAGCACATTACTCGCCTCTCCTCTCTTTCTCAGTCTCGTGTCTAACATAAACAAAGATATCAATTTTAACGCTTCGTAAACCTTGGAAGATGAGGCTAGAATATGTGCAGGAGAGTGCCAGCCACAGAGGTCGCAGGAGAGTGCCAGCCACAGAGGTCACAGGAGAGTGCCAGCCACAGAGGTCGCAGGAGAGTGCCAGCCACAGAGGTCGCAAGAGAGTGCCAGCCACAGAGGTCGCAGGAGAGTGCCAGCCACAGAGGTTACAGGAGAGTGCCAGCCACAGAGGTTACAGGAGAGTGCCAGCCACAGAGGTTACAGGAGAGTGCCAGCCACAGAGGTTACAGGAGAGTGCCAGCCACAGAGGTTAAAGGAGAGTGCCAGCCACAGAGGTTACAGGAGAGTGCCAGCCACAGAGGTTACAGGAGAGTGCCAGCCACAGAGGTCGCAGGAGAGTGCCAGCCACAGAGGTTACAGGAGAGTGCCAGCCACAGAGGTCACAGCAAATCTTCATTCAAGGTGACATAGACCAAGATTTCCTGTGGGATCTTATGACACAGCGTGATGTTCAGTGAGGATACATATTACCTACACCACTATGGAAAAAAAATGATGACTCGGAAGCTAGAACAAAGTTAGAAAATCAGTCAAAACACTCGAGAAAGTTGGAGAGAAACGCAAGCGGCATGGCAGTAACAATGATGATAATAATAATAATAGTAATACTAATATCTTTATTTCTACAAGTACATGTCTAGCTGACATCAATGACATACTACTATATAGAAAGCCGCTTGTTATGCAGAGCATTTCGGGCAAATTATGTCAATTTTGTCCCGGGATGCGACCCACACCAGTCGACTAACACCCAGGTACCCACTTTACTGATGGGTGAACAGGGACAACAAGTGTAAGGAGACACTTCCGATATTTCTACCATCGCCGGGTATCGAATCCGGACACTCACCGTGTGAAGCGAGAGCTTTTGCCACCAGGACTTGGGCCACCGTCGGAAGATCATTGACTCCAAGAACACACCAGTGTTACTGTCACCACTGCAAGAAATATGACAGGAGGGATAACAAGAACCTTCAAAACAAGAGGTGTCAAATCACACTTGTACTCTCGGTTGACAGCTCACTCAGCTCACACACTGAGATCCGTGGTTGGATTTCCGGTACAGGTGGAAACAGTGGGCGTATTTTCATAAGACACCTGCTGTTCCTCTTCACCTAGCAGTAAATAGGTACCTGGGTGTTAGCTGACTGGTGTGGATCGCATCCTGAGGACAAAATTAACCTAAGTTGCCCGTAATGCTTTGCATTACGGGTCTGTATAAGTTGTATCATGTACTTGTAGAAATAATAATAATAATAATAATAATAATAATAATAATAATAATAATAATAATAATAATAATAATAATAATAATAATAATAATAATAATTATATTATTAGACCAAGTGTTTACAGTGAAACATATAGGTGAACAGTATTTGGATAAGGGTAAAGATGTTTTTGTGGCATTTATGGATTTGGAAAAGGCGTATGATAGGGTAGATAGGGGGGCAATGTGGCAGATGTTGCAGGTGTATGGAATAGGAGGAAGGTTACTGAAAGCAGTGAAGAGTTTTTATGAGGATAGTGAGGCTCAGGTTAGAGTGTGTAGGAGGGAAGGGGACTATTTCCCAGTAAAAGTGGGCCTTAGACAAGGATGTGTGATGTCACCGTGGTTGTTCAATATATTTATAGATGGGGTTGTAAGAGAAGTGAATGCGAGGGTCTTGGCAAGAGGTGTTGGGCTAAAAGATAAAGAAGCAAATACAAAGTGGGAGTTGTCACAGTTGCTTTTTGCTGATGACACTGTGCTTTTGGGAGATTCTGAAGAGAAGCTGCAGAGGTTGGTGGATGAATTTGGTAGGTGTGTAAAAGAAGAAAATTGAAAGTGAATATAGGAAAGAGTAAGGTGATGAGAATAACAAAAGAATAGGTGACGAAAGATTGGATATCAGATTGGAGGGAGAGAGTATGGAGGTGGTGAATGTATTCAGATATTTGGGAGTGGACATGTCGGCGGATGGGTCTATGAAGGATGAGGTGAATCATAGAATTGATGAGGGAAAAGGGTGAGTGGAGCACTTCGGAGTCTGTGGAGACAAAGAACCTTGTCCATGGAAGTAAAGAGGGAATGTATGAGAGTATAGTTATACCAACGCTCTTATATGGGTGTGAAGCATGGGTGATGAATGTTGCAACGAGGAGAAGGCTGGAGGCAGTGGAGATGTCATGTCTGAGGTCAATGTGTGGTGTGAATATAATGCAGAGAATTCGGAGTTTGGAAATTAGGAGGAGGTGCAGGATTACCAAAACGATTGTCCAGAGAGCTGAGGAGGGGTTGTTGAGGTGGTTTGGACATGTAGAGAGAATGGAACGAGACAGAGTGACTTCGAGAGTGTATAAATCTGTAGTGGAGGGAAGGCGGGTAGGGGTCGGCCTAGGAAAGGTTGGAGGGAGGGGTAAAGGAAGTTTTGTGTGCGAGGGGCTTGGATTTCCAGCAAGCATGTGTGAGCGTATTTGATAGGAGTGAATGGAGGCATATGGTTTTTAATACTTGACGTGCTGTTGGAGTGTGAGCAAAGTAACATTTATGAAGGGATTCAGGGAAACCGGCAGGCCGGACTTGAGTTCTGGAGATGGGAAGTACAGTGCCGGCACTCTGAAGGAGGGGTGTAAATGTTGCAGTTTTATAACTGTAGTGTAAAGCACCCTTCTGGCAAGACAGTGATGGAGTGAATGATGATGAAAGTTTTTCTTTTTCGGGCCACCCTGCCTTGGTGGGAATCGGCCGATGTGTTAATAAAAAAAATAAAAAAATTATTATTATTATTATTATTATTATTATTATTATTATTATTATGAAGGCAGGTGAAACTGCAGACCAGGGGAGCGTGGAAGGAGCTTTCAATGATTATATTCAGTCAATTACTTAAATATTAAGAACTCCTGGAATTCTCCGAATCGACGCCATATTTACACACTGAAATAACTACTTGTGAAGAACACACAGGCACAATACCGTGACTGAAACAATGCACAAGAGAATGGAACTTATGACGACGTTTCAGTCTGACTTGGACCATTAAGTAGTGACTAGTTAATGCTACAAGTGAGGGTCACTTGTGTAACTGCTGGTGTGAGAGACCAAGGCACCGTACAATGACCAATATTATTATTATTATTATTATTATTATTATTATTATTATTATTATTATTATTATTATTATTATTATTATTATTATCATCATCATCATTATCATTATAATAATTATTATTATTATCCTTTTCTTGTTTTCGAGCGCCATTATGACCATTCTGTAATACGGAGACCAGAACTGAGCAGCATAATATGAGGTCTTACAGAGAATACTTACAAAGTTGAGGTGTATCCCAAGGACTCCTGTTATTTATACGTCTTGATGTGAAGCCAGAAATTAGACAAGCTCTACTGCGAACTCTTTCGTTGTCCTGGCTTTAAATCTCTGCTAACCAGAACTTCTAGATCTGTTTTGCATTCACTGTAAGATAATCATTGCTGAACTAGCACCTGCCATAGTTATTTACTTTTCCTAGGATTAGAGGATTAGAACCTTATTTGTCTAGACTGACCTGCCTCTGTCACTACCCTCACCACAACACCAACCTGTCCAGGTCAGCCTGTAACTATCCTGTGTTGATATCAGACAGCATCTTATACCTCCTACCCCCTTACAGATAACTCTATCTCGTTACAGATACCCCCCCAATTTCGTTATAGATACCCACTATCTCGTTATAGATACCTCCTATCTCGTTACAGATACCACCCCAATTTCGTTATAGGTACCCGCTATTTCGTTACAGATACCCCCTATCTCGTTACAGATACCCTCTACCCCCCTACTGATAGCACCTACCCTTTTAATGATACCTCCTACCGCCTTACTGATACCTCCTACCGCCTTACTGATACCCCCTACCCCTTTACTGATACCCCCTACAAAATTACTGATACTCCTAGCCCTTACTGATACTCCCTACCCCTTACTGATACACCTACCCCTTACTGATAATCCCTACCCCCTTACTGATACGCCTACCCCCTTACTGATACCCCTACCCCTTTACTGATACCCCAACCCCCTTACAAAGACCCCTATCCCCTTACTGATACCCCGTACCCCCTTACTGATACCCCTTACCCCTTACCTCCTTACTGATTCCCCTTTCCTTCTTACTAATACCTCATACCCCCTTACTGATACCTCCTACCCCTTTCTCTTGAAAGTTACAGGGGGGATCTGTGAGTATATATGAAAACCCAGCCTGGCCTGGCAGGATGAATCAGACTGTAAGTCCTGGTCATCCACTCAACCATCCAGCATCCACTCAACCATCCAGCATCCACTCAACCATCCAGCATCCACTCAACCATCCAGCATCCACTCAACCATACAGCATACACTCAACCATACAGCATCCACTCAACCATCCAGCATCCACTCAACCATACAGCATACACTCAACCATCCAACATCCACTCAACCATCCAGCATCCACTTAACCATCCAGCATCCACTTAACCATCCAGCATCCACTTAACCATCCAGTATCCACTCAACCATTCAACATGCTGGCGTGTACGTAAGTGTTGCTGGTGTGTAGGTCAGTGTTGCTGGTGTGTAGGTCAGTGTTGCTGGTGTGTAGGTCAGTGTTGCTGGTGTGTAGGTTAGTGTTGCTGGTATGTAGGTTAGTGTTGTTGGTGTGTTGCTGGTGTGTAGGTTAGTGTTGCTGGTGTGTAGGTCAGTGTTGCTGGTGTGTAGGTTAGTGTTGCTGGTGTGTAGGTCAGTGTTGCTGGTGTGTAGGTCAGTGTTGCTGGTGTGTAGGTTAGTGTTGCTGGTGTGTAGGTTAGTGTTGCTGGTGTGTAGGTTAGTGTTGCTGGTATGTAGGTTAGTGTTGCTGGTGTGTTGCTGGTGTGTAGGTTAGTGTTGCTGTAGGTTGGTGTTGCTGGTGTGTAGGTCAGTGTTGCTGGTGTGTAGGTCAGTGTTGCTGGTGTGTAGGTCAGTGTTGCTTTTGTGTAGGTCAGTGTTTCTTGTGTGTAGGTTAGTGTTGCTGTGTGTAGGTTAGTGTTGCTGGTGTGTTGTTGTGTTGCTGGTGTGTAGGTTAGTGTTGCTGTAGGTTGGTGTTGCTGGTGTGTAGGTCAGTGTTGCTGGTGTGTAGGTCAGTGTTGCTGGTGTGTAGGTCAGTGTTGCTTTTGTGTAGGTCAGTGTTTCTTGTGTGTAGGTTAGTGTTGCTGGTGTGTAGGTTAGTGTTGCTGGTGTGTTGGTTGTGTTGCTGGTGTGTAGGTTAGTGTTGCTGTAGGTTGGTGTTGCTGGTGTGTAGGTCAGTGTTGCTGGTGTGTAGGTCAGTGTTGCTGGTGTATAGGTCAGTGTTGCTTTTGTGTAGGTCAGTGTTGCTTGTGTGTAGGTTAGTGTTGCTGGTGTGTAGGTTAGTGTTGCTGGTGTGTAAGTCAGTGTTGCTGGTGTGTTGGTCAGTGTTGCTGGTGTGTAGGTCAGTGTTGCTGGTGTGTAGGTCAATGTTGCTGGTGTGTAGGTCAATGTTGCTGGTGTGTAGGTCAGTGTTGCTGGTGTGTAGGTCAGTGTTGCTGGTGTGTAGGTCAATGTTGCTGGTGTGTAGGTCAGTGTTGCTGGGGTGTAGGTCAGTGTTGCTGGTGTGTAGGTCAGTGTTGCTGGTGTATAGGTCAGTGTTGCTGGTGTGTAGGTCAGTGTTGCTGGTGAGGAGGTCACTGTTCCCGGTGAGCAGGTTACTGTTGCTGGTGCGCAGGTCACTGTTGCTGGTGCGCAGGTCACTGTTGCTGGTGCGCAATTTAATGTTGCTGGTGCGCAGGTCACTGTTGCTGGTGCGCAATTTAATGTTGCTGGTGCGCAGGTCACTGTTGCGCGGGTTACTGTGTCTGGTGCGCAGGTTACTGTTCCCGGTGCGCAGGTCACTGTTGCTGGTGCGGTGGCTTTGTTTAAGGCACAAATTTCACGGTCACTTTTTTTAGCGTTGTACCTTCATTCACTTGTTCATTCTCGTTGCCACACACCGCCACCACACAATTATTAACTTCATTTCCTCCCTTCCTCCATAAAATTCGGATATGACAACTCGTTATATTTTTCCAGATTTACATTGACATCGTGATAAAATACTTTAGCTTGGAAATTAACATGGATCTGAGAAGAAAAACATAAATTAGTAGATTTGGTACTGTTGTCGTACGTCTGGCATGCTGCGTCATTCATGACGTCAGCACCTATTGATTCCACAACTTGCTAGATTACCCACAAATTCTTCTGCTTCACATTATAAAAGAGTGATGCAGCTCTCAAACTCTAAGTAATGTATATCAAAGTGTCTCTATTAATCAGTTTAACGCCTAAGAAAATAATGTTTGCGGAAAATAAATGCGTGTAGGGAGAAGTGAATAAACAAAGCCCTTCCTATGGCAACACTGGTTGCCAAATATTGCGTAGGTGTTGACCACGTGTGACGCAGACATGCCTCACTCCTGACTACGCACCCATATCATGCTCCTCCCGTAGCCAAATGGAGAGAGAGACATGGGGAAACGAGGGAGCATACCTCGAGGGAGTATACCAATATAGCCTGAGGTATAACTTGAGCTTAAGCAGCGTACAAGACGCTTCAGTACCTCGCTGCCTGCACCACCTCTATCAACATTGATCTTGTGATGTTAGGGTTTAAAATGTAATGTTGGGATTTAAAATGTGAACTTAGGGTTTAAAATGTGATGTTAGGGTTTAACATGTGAATAACATGTGATGTTAGGGTTTAGAATGTTAATTTAGGGCATAAAATGTGATGTTAGGGTTTAACATGTGATGTTAGAGTTTAACATGTGAATAACGTAATGTTAGGGTTTAGAATGTTAATTTAGGGCATAAAATGTGATGTTAGGGTTTAACATGTGATGTTAGGGTTTAAAATGTGATGTGAGGGTTTAACATGTGATGTTAGGGTTTAAAAAGTGATGTTAGGGTTTAACATGTGATGTTAGGTTTAAAAATGATGTTAGGGTTTAGAATGTGAATTTAGGGCATAAAATGTGATGTTAGGGTTTAACATGTGATGTTAGGGTTTAAAATATGATGTTAGGGTTTAACATGTGATGTTAGGGTTTAAAATATGATGTTAGGGTTTAATATGTGATGTTAGGGTTTAAAATGTGATGTTAGGAGTTTAAAATTGATGTTAGGGTTTAAAATGTGATGTTAGGGTTTAAAATGTGATGTTGGGGTTTAACATGTGATGTTAGGGTTTAAAATATGATGTTGGGGATTAAAATGCGATGTTAGGAGTTTAAAATGTGATGTTAGTGTTTAAAATGTGATGTTAGGGTTTAAAATTGATGTTAGGGTTTAAAATGTGATGTTAGGGTTTAAAATGTGATGTTGGGGTTTAACATGTGAATTTAGGGTTTAAAATGTGATGTTAGGGTTTAAAATGTGATGTTAGGAGTTTAAAATGTGATGTTAGGGTTTAAAATACGATGTTAGGGTTTAAAATTGATGTTAGGGTTTAAAATGTAATGTTAGGGTTTAACATGTAAATTTAGAATTTAAAATGTGATTTTAAGGTTTAAAACGTAAGGTTATTGTTGATAATCTATCCAGTAGATGGGGTTTGAAGTTTATCGACTATACGAGGGGCTGTTAAGGTTGTACGTAACGTGTTCACTACATGTCAAGAACACTTTGCTACCTCAAACAAGTTATTGGATTTGTTCTTCATTTCTTTGATTCAAGTCTGAATGCCTTCCATTCCCCCAAGTGAAGTATGACCCATATGGGTTTAGAGCTACCATTTTTGTAATAATAATAATAATAATTATTATTATTATTTCTACACAGCACATGACACAACACAACCTAAGTTAATCTTGTCCCCTAGGATGCCACCCACAACAGTCCACTAACACCCAGGTACCTACTTACTGCTAAGTGAACGTGTGTGTGTGTTAATGTAACTACCTATTACAATTTGTGAGGAACGCGCTATAGCTCTTGGTCCCGCCTCTTAAATCACGACCAACTGACGTAAAATGTGTGTGTGTGTTTTTGTGTACTCACCTAGTTGTACTCACCTAGTTGTGGTTGCAGGGGTTGATTCAAAGCTCCTGGCCCCGCCTCTTCACTGGCGTGTGTGTGTGTGTACTCACCTATTTGTACTCACCTATTTGTGGTTGCAGGGGTCGAGTCATAGCTCCTGGCCCCGCCTCTTCACTGATTGCTACTACGTCCTCTCTCTCCCTGCTCCATGAGCTTAATCAAACCTAGTCTTAAAACTAGGTATGGTTCCTGCCTCCACTATGTCGCTTTCTAGGCTATTCCACTTCCTGACAACTCTATGACTGAAGAAATACTTCCTAACATCCCTTTGACTCATAGGAGTCTTCAACTTCTAATTGTGACCCCTTGTTTCTGTGTCCCCTCTCTGGAACATCTCTGTGTGTGTGTGTATGTGTGTGTGTGTATGTGTGTGTGTGTAAAGTGGTAGTGCCATGGTCTGGCACTCCCACTTTATACTCCCAAGGCTGCCTTTGTTTACATACTTTTTTCGATGGAGTTGAGAGTGTCATTACGAGTGCCATGAGTGCCTTGGTTCACATTGTTCTCCTTGAAACCTAAACCCGGCCGGTGCAAGCCCTCACACCGGTAGTAAACACTTTCCTCCTCTTTCTTCTTCTTATTCTTTTTATTATAATTATTAATGTAATTATAATAAAAATAATAATTATAATAACAATAGTAATAATAATAATAATAAATAATAATAATAATAAAAATAATAATAATAATAATAATAATAATAATAATAATAATAATAATAATTATATTTTTTATTATTATTATTATTATTATTATTGTTATTATCATTATCATCATCATTATCATTATTATTATTTTTATTATTAATATTATTGTTATTAATATTATTTTCGTTATTTATATTATTATTATTAAAAAGAAGAGCTAAATCCGCATGGGATTAAACTGTGGAAGGTGTGCAGTGGTCATTAGTGTCGTATTCTAGAGGGTTCTTGATCCGAGGTACTGGAGTTACGCACCCCGTACGAGTCTACCAGCTCAGGTTGACACTACTGAAGTCTACCAGCTCAGGTTGACACTACTGAAATCTACCAGCTCAGATTGACACTACTGAAGTCTACCAGCGCAGGTTGACACTACTGAAATCTACCAGCTCAGGTTGACACTACTGAAGTCCGCCAGCTCAGGTTGACACTACTGAAGTCTACCAGCTCAGGTTGACACTACTGAAGTCTACCAGCTCAGGTTGACACTACTGAAGTCCGCCAGCTCAGGTTGACACTACTGAAGTCTACCAGCGCAGGTTGACACTACTGAAGTCCGCCAGCTCAGGTTGACACTACTGAAGTCTACCAGCTCAGGTTGACACTACTGAAGTCTACCAGCTCAGGTTGACACTACTGAAGTCTACCAGCTCAGGTTGACACTACTGAAGTCCGCCAGCTCAGGTTGACACTACTGAAGTCTACCAGCGCAGGTTGACACTACTGAAGTCCGCCAGCTCAGGTTGACACTACTGAAGTCTACCAGCTCAGGTTTACACTACTGAAGTCTACCAGCGCAGGTTGACACTACTGAAGTCCGCCAGCTCAGGTTGACACTACTGAAATCTACCAGCTCAGATTGACACTACTGAAGTCTACCAGCTCAGGTTGACACTACTGAAGTCTACCAGCGCAGGTTGACACTACTGAAGTCCGCCAGCTCAGGTTGACACTACTGAAGTCTACCAGCTCAGGTTGACACTACTGAAGTCTACCAGCTCAGATTGACACTACTGAAGTCTACCAGCTCAGGTTGACACTACTGAAATCTACCAGCTCAGATTGACACTACTGAAGTCTACAAGCTCAGGCTGACACTACTGAAGTCTACCAGCTCAGGTTGACACTACTTAAGTCTACCAGCTCAGGTTGACACTACTGAAGTCTACCAGCTCAGGTTGACACTACTGAAGTGTACCAGCTCAGGGTGACACTACTGAAGTCTACCAGCTCAGATTGACACTACTGAAGTCTACCAGCTAAGGCTGACACTACTGAAGTCTACCAGCTCAGGCTGACACTACTGAAGTCTACCAGCTCAGGTTGACACTACTGAAGTCCGCCAGCTCAGGCTGACACTACTTAAGTCTACCCGCTCAGGTTGACACTACTGAAGTCTACCAGCTCAGGTTGACACTACTGAACTCTACCAGCTCAGGTTGACACTACTGAAGTCTACCAGCTCAGGTTGACACTACTGAAGTCCACCAGCTCAGGTTGACACTACTTAAGTCTACCCGCTCAGGTTGACACTACTGAAGTCTACCAGCTCAGGTTGACACTACTGAACTCTACCAGCTCAGGTTGACACTACTGAAGTCTACCAGCTCAGGTTGACACTACTGAAGTCCACCAGCTCAGGTTGACACTACTTAAGTCTACCCGCTCAGGTTGACACTACTGAAGTCTGCCAGCTCAGGTTGACACTACTGAAGTCTACCAGCTCAGGTTGACACTACTGAAGTCCACCAGCTCAGGTTGACACTACTGAAGTCTACCAGCTCAGGTTGACACTACTGAAGTCTCTCAGCTCAGGTTGACACTACTGAAGTCTCCCAGGTGAGGCTGACACATTTCAACACCTTGTATGGGCCACCTCTTGTGTGTTGGAATGTGACGGGGAAACACAGCTAGCTTTTGTTCCCACTATGTAACTGTTATGTGGAATAGTTTAGGAGCACACTGCTGGCGTCCCCACTATGTTACCAGTGTAGCAGAACACACTGTGGGTGTTCCCACAATGTAACTATTATGTGGAATAGTGTAGCAGTACACTGTGGGTGTGGGAAATCAGGCATCAATGTGCTTATTTCCCATCATTTGTCAGACCTGGCGGGTGCGGTAGTGTGAGAGGTAGGTAGGTAGGTAGGTAGGTAGGTAGGTAGGTAGAGTGCTGTAACGCAATATGCTTCCTTACTAACACTTAATCACTAATTTAGACTAATTTAGTGATGAAGCCTCTATTGGTTAGTATACCTCTATAGACTAGTATACCTATATAGGTTAGTATACCTCTATAGGCTAGTATACCTCTATAGGCTAGTATACCTCTATGGGCTAGTATACCTCTATAGGTTAGTATACCTCTATAGGCTAGTATATCTCTATATGCTAGTATAGTAGCCTATACTATGTTAGATGTAGAGTAAGTTAGCTTAGTATCTATATTTACTTTTATCTCAGCAGGTGTGGCACACATGTGCCACACCTGCTCACAGCCTACCCATGGGAAGGGCAGCAGTCATAAAAGAGTCAAAGTGTTGGTGATAAGCGAGGTTGGTGGTGGGTGACAGACCACTCCGTCACGCCCTGAAACACCGTTTTTTTTCTAAAAGCCTAGCTTTAGAGCGAGCGAGTTCCCCCTGGTTTTGTCTCACTACCAGGCTTCTACAATGATGAACAAATATTCACTGTTCACATTACAAAGGTGGATTACGTTAGCCTTCACTAACACCTGTACGCTCACGAGGGGACTAGACGACGTCTCTTACCAATGCTGTTGAATGCGTATTTATATGTATGTTAATGAGTACTGGCCTTCGTGAAGGGTCCAATACCGTGCTTCAGGAGGCCCAGAGACACGGCCACACCCCGGGAAAACACACACACTGCCCTGTGTAGAGTGACGTAAGTAATCCAGATTATCCGGGGATGGATGACAAATTCTGGGATTGGATTCAACTAATGACCTGACTGGATAATTAACTGATCAGTCATAAACACACATACCCATCTATTCCACACAGCGGGTGTCCCACAATATAACTATCACATAGAAGATGATGCAGCCAGTAGCTTGGGCCAGTAGGTGACTTGGACCTGCCTAGCATGGGCCAGTGGGCCTCCTGCGGTGCTCCATCATTCTTATATTCTTACGTCTTTCTTAGTGCAAGGTTTGAATTAGTTTTGAACTGCGTGCGTCCTAATTCTCCCTCCTGACTGAAGAAACTGTTAACTGCGTCAGGAATTTCTTCCACACTCTCGACTCTGGCAGTAATGTGTGTTGAGGTAGAGGGGGCTGGGGTAATGCAACACGGAAATAAGTAGCAAGTGCTCGAAACAGAGTTCAGAGGCAGAAATTCCTGATAATAGTAATAATAATAATAATAATAATATAATAATAATAATAATAATAATAATATAATTATTATTATTATTATTATTATTATTATTATTATTATTATTATTATTATTATTATTATTATTAATTAATTAATTAATTTTAGTCAGTCTGTCAAAAATTAGTCAACTGAAATCCATTTAGTCAAACAGTCTATCAACCCACCAGTCTACTCAACCAGTCACTCAACCTGACTGTCGCCAGCCAGTCAGTCAATCCAGTCTGTCAGCCAGCAGTCAGTCAATCCAGTCTGTCAGCCAGCAGTCAGTCAATCCAGTCTGTCAGCCAGCAGTCAGTCAATCCAGTCTGTCAGCCAGCAGTCAGTCAATCCAGTCTGTCAGCCAGCTAATCGCCGGTCGTCTAATGAGTCTGCCATCTAATAAACCAGCCCATCAGCCACCCAGGCCGTCAGCCAGGCCGTCAGTCAGTCGGTAACACAGACAATCAGCCCGTCAGCCAGACAGGCTGTCTGGCAGTCAGACAGTGACTGGAGAAACGCAGACAGACAGGCGCCGCCGTCATGCATATAGTTTCCCAGCGTTGTGGTAAGCCATCATCTCCTGGAATCAACCATGTGGCTGTTTGTTTTCTCCTGGTGACAGCCATGTGGCTGATTCTCCTCTGATGAGAGCATGTGACAGTTTACCTTTGCTGACAGCCATGTGGCTGTTTGTGTACTCCTGATGATAGCCATGTGGGTGTTTACCTCCAGTAACAGACATTTAACTGATTGTTTATGCCCGGTGATAGCCATGTGGTGTTTATTTACTCCAGGTGACAGCCATGTGGCTGTTTACCCCCAGTGAAAGACATCTGGCTGTTTTTTTACCATCGATGACAATCATATGGCTGTTTGTTTACCCCATCTGGCTGATTGTTTACCTTCGGTGACAATCATGTGGCTGTTTGTTTACCCCATCTGGCTGATTGTTTACCATCGGTGACAATCATGTGGCTGTTTGTTTACCCCATCTGGCTGATTGTTTACCTTCGGTGACAACAATGTGGCTGTTTGTTTACCCCATCTGGCTGATTGTTTACCTTCAATGACAACAATGTGGCTGTTTGTTTACCCCTCTCGATAGTCAAATGTATGTTTATTTACCCCGGTGAAACCACCTGGCTGTTTGTTTACCGTCAGTGACAGACATGTGGCTGTTTATTCCCGGTGAAAGCCATCTATCTGTCACCCCCGGTGAAATTATGTGGCTGTTTGCCTCCGGTGAAACACATCTGGCTGTTTGTTTACCCCTGGTGACAGCCATGTGGCTGTTTCCTTATCTCCTAGACATAGATATGTGGTGGTGGTGATGGTGGAGGTGATAGTGGTGGTAGTGATGGTGGTGGTGGTTCTGGTGGTTCTGGTGGTGGTTCTGGTGGTGGTGGTGGTTCTGGTGGTGGTTCTGGTGGTGGTGGTGGTTCTGGTGGTGGTTCTGGTGGTGGTTCTGGTGGTGGTGGTTCTGTTGGTGGTGGTGGTAGTGGTGGTGATGGTGGTGGAGGTGATGGTGGTGGTGGTAGTGGTAGTGATGGTGGTGGTGGTGATAGTGGTGATGATGTGGGGTGGTGATGGTGGTGGTGATGGTGGTGGTAATGGTGGTGGTGGTGATGGTGGCAGTGGTGATGGTTATGTGATGATGGTGGTGGTGGCAGTGGTGGTGGTGATGATGATGGTGGTGGTGGTGGTGAAGGTGGTGATGGTGGTGAAGGTGGTAGTGTTGGTGTTGATGGTGGTGGTGGTGATGGTAGTGGTGGTGGTGGTGGTGATGGTGGTTGTGGTGATGATGGTAGTGGTGGTAGTGGTGGTGATGATGGTGGTGGTGATGGTAATGGTGTTGATGATGGTGGTGGTGGTGGTGATTGTGGTGGTAGAGGTGGTGGTGGTGATGGTGGTGGTGGTGGTGGTTGTGGTGATGGTGGTGGTGGTGGTGAGGGTTGTGGTGGTGATGATGGTGGTGGTGGTGGTGGTGACCAACACAGCACACCAACACAACACACCAACACAACACACAAACACAATACACCAACACAACACACCAACACAACACACCAACACAACACACCAACACAACACACCAACACAACACACCAACACAACACAACACACCAACACAACACACCAACACAACACACCAACACAACACACCAACACAACACACCAACACAACACACCAACACAACACACCAACACAACACACCAACACAACACACACACCAACACAACACACCAACACAACACACCAACACAACACACCAACACAACACACCAACACAACACAACACACCAACACAACACACCAACACAACACACCAACACAACACACCAACACAACACAACACACCAACACAACACACCAACACACACACCAACACAACACACCAACACAACACAAACACACATGTAACAACACACCAACACAACACCCAACACAACACACCAACAACACCGCAACATTAACACCTGGCAACACATTGCAATACACACTGATAATCTGTATACACCTGTATTGTGCAACACCTGTTGTGACATGCACCTGTATTGTGATGTATACACCTGACATGTACACATAGCATCACCTGGTATTGTCTGTTTCACCCAGTGTGGCATGTATACACCTGGTATTTGGAACACCTGTATACACCTGTGTATTGTGGCTGTAACACCTGTTTGTGGCTTGTATACACCTGTGTATTGTGGTTGTATACACCTGTGTATTGTGGCTGTATACACCTGTGTTTGTGTGCTTGTATTCACCTGTGTATTGTGGTATGTATACACCTGTGTATTGTGTCTTTTAAACACCTGTCTTTTGTGTCTTGTATTCACCTGTGTATTGTGGTATGTATACACCTGTGTATTGTGGCTTGTATACACCTGTGTACTGTGGCTTGTATACACCTGTGTAGTGTGGCTTGTATACACCTGTGTAGTGTGGCTTGTATACACCTGTGTATTGTGGCTTGTATACACCTGGTATTGTGGCTTGTATACACCTGTGTATTGTGGCTTGTATACACCTGTATTGTGGCTTGTATACACCTGTGTATTGTGGCTTGTATACACCTGAGTATTGTGGCTTGTATACACCTGTGTATTGTGGCTTTGTATACACCTGTGTATTGTGGCTTGTATACACCTGTATTGTGGCTGTATACACCTGAGTATTGTGGATTGTATACACCTGTGTATTGTGGCATGTATACACCTGTGTATTGTGGCATGTATACACCTGTGTATTGTGGCTTGTATACACCTGAGTATTGTGGCTTGTATACACCTGTGTATTGTGGCTTGTATACACCTGTGTATTGTGGCTTGTATACACCTGTGTATTGTGGCTTGTATACACCTGTGTATTGTGGCTTGTATACACCTGGTATGTGGCATTGTATACACCTGTGTATTGTGGCTTGTATACACCTGTGTATTGTGGCTTGTATACACCTGAGTATGTGGATTGTATACACCTGTATTGTGGCTGTATACACCTGTGTATTGTGGCTTGTATACACCTGGTATTGTGGCTTGTATACACCTGGTATTGTGGCTTGTATACACCTGAGTATTGGCTTGTATACACCTGTGTATTGTGCTTGTATACACCTGAGTATTGTGGCTTGTATACACTGTGTATTGTGGCTTGTATACACCTGAGTATTGTGGCTTGTATACACCTGGTAGGTTGTATACACCTGGTATTGTGGTTGTATACACCTGTGTATTGTGGCTTGTATACACCTGAGTATTGTGGCTTGTATACACCTGAGTATTGTGGCTTGTATACACCTGTGTATTGTGGCTTGTATACACCTGTGTATTGTGGCTTGTATACACCTGAGTATTGTGGCTTGTATACACCTGAGTATCGTGGCTTGTATACACCTGTGTATTGTGGCTTGTATACACCTGTGTATTGTGGCATGTATACACCTGAGTATTGTGGTTTGTATACACCTGTGTATTGTGGCTTGTATACATCTGAGTATTGTGGCTTGTATACACCTGTGTATTGTGGCTTGTATACACCTGTGTATTGTGGCATGTATACACCTGTGTATTGTGGCTTGTATACACCTGTGTATTGTGGCTTGTATACACCTGAGTATTGTGGCTTGTATACACCTGAGTATTGTGGCTTGTATACACCTGTGTATTGTGGCTTGTATACACCTGAGTATTGTGACATGTATACACCTGTCTATTGTGGCATGTATACACCTGTGTATTGTGGCATGTATACACCTGTGTATTGTGGCTTGTATACACCTGAGTATTGTGGATTGTATACACCTGAGTATTGTGGCATGTATACACCTGTGTATTGTGGCTTGTATACACCTGAGTATTGTAGCTTGTATACACCTGAGTATTGTGGCTTGTATACACCTGTGTATTGTGGCTTGTATACGCCTGAGTATTGTGGCTTGTATACGCCTGAGTATTGTGGCTTGTATACACATGTGTATTGTGGCTTGTATACACCTGAGTATTGTGGCTTGTATACACCTGAGTATTGTGGCTTGTATACACCTGTGTATTGTGGCTTGTATACACCTGTGTATTGTCGCTTGTATACACCTGAGTATTGTGGCTTGTATACACCTGAGTATTGTGGCTTGTATACACCTGTGTATTGTGGCTTGTATACACCTGAGTATTGTGGCTTGTATACAACTGTGTATTGTGGCTTGTATACACCTGAGTATTGTGGCTTGTATACACCTGAGTATTGTGGCTTGTATACACCTGAGTATTGTGGCTTGTATACACCTGTGTATTGAATCGTTACATCCGTCTACAAACCGAGTAGATATTTTCACCTCAGTTATCTATAGATATTAAAGATATAACCTTTATATTGTGTGTGTGTGTACTCACCTAGTTGTGGTTGCAGGGGTCGAGACTCAGCTCCTGGCTGAGAGTGTGTGTGTGTGCTTGTGTGTGTGTTTGTGTGTGTGTGTTTTTGTGTGTGTGTGCACCACACACACACACACACACACCATGAAACACACACTATGCAGCTGGCTATCAGGTCTACATGAGCCAGCTGGATAACCAGCCCTTCACCAGCCGGCTCATCACTCTGCCACCTTTAAAACGCTCGATAGTGTTGGTGGTTGTAGTGGTGGTAGTGCCACCTCTGCCGCTACTGGGGCACTAGTGCCAACACCACCACCACCACTAACACCACCATCACTAACACCACTTCCAACACCACCACCACTAACACCAACACTACCACTAACACCACCCCACCACCATTAACACCACCACCACCAACACCACCATCATGGTGCCTTCAAGCTTCCTTAGAGAGGGGTAAGCTTTGCGTAGAGCTTTATTGTAAAGCTGTGTGTAGAGCTTTGGCAAAAAGCTGTCTAGAGCTTCATCATAAACCTGTGTGTAGAGTTTTAACATAAAGCTGTGTGTAGAGTTTTAATATAAAGCTGTGTGTAGAGCTATATCATAAAGCTGAGTGTATTGCTTTATCCTAAAGTTGTGTCTAGAGCTCTATCATAAAGCTCTGTGTAGAGCTTTAACAGCAGAACGTTGTCAGAGAAGCTTACTCTGTCCCTGTCTATCCCTGGTGGGTGAGGAGCTGATGTATAATGTAAGCTTTAATTATTATACTGAGGAGAGCTTGAGGAATAGTGAGCAACGTGTGTGTGTGTGTACTCATCTATATGTGCTTGCAGGGTTCGATTTACAGCTCCTGGCTTCGACTCTTCTCTGGCCGCTACTAGTTCCACTATCTCCTTGCTTCGAGAGCCTTATCGTACCTCTTCTTAAAGCTATGTTTGGATCCTGCTTTTACCAGGTTGTTCCACCTCTTGACTTCTCTAAGGCTGAAGAAATACTTCCTAACATCCCTGTGATTCTTCCGTGTTTTCAACTTCCAGTTTTTCCCTCGTGTTCCTGTTTCCCATCTCTCAAACATTCTGTTCCTATCCACTCTATCAATATCTCTCAGTATTTTGTATGTTGTTACCATATCACCTCTAGTCCTTTTGTCCTCCAGTCTCATTAGAATGAATTACTTTATCCTCTCCTTGGCTCTGGGACTAGTCTTGTTCCAAACCTCTGCACTTTCTTCAATTTCTCGACGTGCTTGACCAGATGTGGGTTCCAAACTGGTTCTGGATACTCCAATATGGTCCTGACATACACGGTGTACAGTGTCGTGAATGACACGTTACTTAGATGTCTAAAAGTTAGTCTTAGATTTGCCAGATGCACATTTATTTGGCTGATGTGCGCCTCAGGGTATTTGCTCGGTATAATGCTCACCCTGAGGTCCTCCTCCTTAACCCTTTTTGCCCTGAATTATGAAAGGCATATCTGTTTGTTCTCATTTGTTGAGATGTCCTTCGTAGGAAGCTAAGGAATACATTTATTCATGAAAATAATCATAATGAATATAATATAAAAAAAATATAATGGTGGGAACTCAGGGTCCCGCCAGGCTTTTTGAGGGTAAAAAGTGGAGCTACAAATGTATAAAATTTCAGTTAGAAAACAGAATTTTATTCAATTATACACTATTGACATTGATATTGACAAAGTTCCACAATGTAACTCACCATAAAATAAAAGAATCGGGACTTGAAAAGGAGGAGAATTCTGGGCGCACAACACAAGAAGTTTCAGCTGTTTGTTGTTGTGTGAGGCAGAGAGCTGCCAAAATTGTCAGATTCACAATCAAGTAGGTTTCTAAAAGGGGACTGAAGGTCCCTTCACTTTTTATTGGCCTCCAACTGTTACCAGTACATTGCTATGGTTATAGAAAAAAGCTGGGAACCTGAATTCCTGACAGTGTTTACCCCCATAGCCTGTACTCTGTCTGCTGTCTTCTTTGCCTTTCCAAAAACTTCACAACTTTGAACTTTGCACTTGGTGGGGTTAAACTCCAGTAGCCATTTATCAGACCAACTTGCAGCCTGTCCAGATTCATTTGTAGCCTTTCCTGGTCCTCGTATGCTTGTATTATCCTTATTAGTTTCACATCATCACCTGGTGGCTAAAGCCCTCGCTTCACACGGCGACTGTCCAGGTTCTATTCCCGGCGAGGGTAGAAACATTGGGCGTGTTTCTTTACACCGGTTGTCTATGTTCACCCATCACTATAAAATGGATACAAGCGGCTTTCTATGTAGTAGTATGTCATTGATGTCAGCTAGGACTGTATACCTTGTACATGTACTTGAAGAAATAAAGATATTATTATTATTATTATTATTATTATTATTATTATTATTATTATTATTATTATTATTATTATTATTATTATTATTATTATTATTATTATTATTATTATTATTATTAACCTCTCACTATCCCTTCCGCCATGCCATTCACGTATACAAGAGACAGATAGTACCAGTCCCAGTACTGACCCTTGAGGAACCCCTTCCCTGCCTGCCCCTCTAGTTTTTACACCAGTCTCTTGTGCTGCACTCTGTCAAAAACCCATCCCTTTCTCTCTCTCTCTCCTGCCCTTTGTTACCTTATCATAGGATTCCAGTAGGTCTGTATTACGCAGGTATTGTGGAAAATATGTGTTTAATTAAAAAACGCTCCATATATAATGTCACTTTAGGGGTTTTGTTCTGAAACCAGACGCGTATTAGTCCTGAAGAGTAGCCAGGACGGGACAGGAGCAGGAGAGGTGTGTGACAGTACTGGAAGAGGAGCAGCTGGAGTAAGACGTCATAAGACGTTAAGGTTTGGTGTTTGTGTAAATATGGGGAAGGGGGATTCCGGGTAAGTTTATGCTAACGGGTTGGTTAATAATTTTTATGCGTACTCAACTAATTTTACGTATAAAGCCCTAGTGTGTGCAGGGGCCTGTGTAGTAAAGCATTCAGATAATGTTTTGCCTGCAGGAGTAGAGGCCGGCAGAAGGGGGATGTGTCAGAGCCCCACTGTTTATATATGTGTTAACTCATACCACTGTGCTAGTGAGTTAGTGTAATATGTAGAGAGTAGGTTCTATGTTGTATATGTAAGTTTACTATTAATATACGTAGCTACATTTTTGTACATTTAGTTTTTGTGTCCTTCCTTATAATAAATATCAGTATTGACCATTTAATTAACGCTTTTTTTCGTGAAGGACAGGCTTTACGTAACGTAATAAATAAGTTACAGTCTGTGACACGTGATTTACCATCTTTAAAGTCGTGCTGGCTGTCATGTATGAACCCATGTCTTTCTCCTGGCTCCACCATTCTTCTGATGATCTTCTCCTTAACTTCACAGGACCTCTGCTCCTTCTCTCAGAACCCAAGGAGAGTTATTATCTGATCCCATCGTCTTCGGGGTATTAAGGTCATATAGCAACTTCTTCACCTCTTCTGTTGTATGATATATAACCCTTATTTTTAAAGAGGTGGACCAGTAAGCCAGCGGAAGGCCTCGGTCAGATGACCAAAGCTTCAGCGGCGGGTCATCATAGGACTAAGATCAGCGTCAGGAAACACTTGTCCTGTTTCCTGACGAATCTCACCTGTTGTAAGCATTGTGTCCAACTCTAGCTGGTGCACTTTACTGCTTCGGTATGCTGGTAGCCTTTCTATCTCCTCTGAGAATACCTCCCCAAATTTCTTGTTGAGCGCCTCATAGACTTCCTCGTCATTCCTTGTGAGTTCTCCTCCTTCCTTCAGCTTGATTAAGTGGCCCTTTACTGTTGCTTTCCTTCTGTTGTCTTCTCATTGCTTCTATAGCTTCTGAATACGAATTTCTCCTATACTTTGCATCCACAACATTCAGTCTTTCCCTCTAGTTCTCTTTCCCATTGCACCTCATTCAGGAATTACCTCATGTCTGTGGAGTCTCCTCTTTTGATGTTTGTCGTCTCACTTCCTTCTGGGTGCTGTTCCTCTCTCTCCCCTGTTACTTCCACAAGGTATTCGAAACTTAGGACCATGTGGTCATTAAACACCGAGTTACCATTCATATATAATATCCCCTATGTCAGAATCACTCAGGATGAATACAAGGTCCAGTCTTGCTGGCTGATTCTCTCTGCTTGTGTCCCTAACATGTTGGTACATGATGTTCTCCATTACCACCTCCAACATCTTAGGTCCCCAGGTTTCTGGTGTCCCATGAGGCTCTAGGTTCTCCCAGTCTGTCACCTTGAGGTTAAAGTCACTGGTGTGACCCTGGCTTAAGTGTTCATGAAAGTATAAATGACACTCATAGACTTCTGTGTATTAGTGTATTCATGGGTTAGCGCTAAACCCGCAGGTATCATACAGTCTTGAAAATTGGAGGTAAACAATTTTGATACAGTTAAAGAGACGATAACGTCATTATTATTATTACTATTATTATTATTATTATTATTATTATTATTGTTATTATCATTATTATTATTATTATTATTATTATTATTATTATTATTATTATTATTATTATTATTATTATTCATTATTATTATTATTACAAACTTGCGTTATAATCACTGAGTTTGATCCAGGTTATAAGAGCACAGGACGGACTCTGCTCTCTCTGTGAGACACATTGATCCTTTGATGGACAGCTCTACTTTATGTAGCAGTGCTGTTTTATGTAGTAGTGCTGTACTTTATGTAGCAGTGCTGTTTTATGTAGTGTTGTACTTTATGTAGTAGTGCTGTACTTTATGTAGTAGTGCTGTTTTATGTATAGTGTTGTACTTTATGTAGTAGTGCTGTACTTTATGTAGTAGTGCTGTACTTTATGTACTATTGCTGTACTTTATGTAGTAGTGCTGTACTTTATGTAGTATTGCTGTACTTTATGTAGTAGTGATGTACTTTACGTAGCAGTGATGTTTTATGTAGTAGTGCTGTACTTTATGTAGCAGTGCTGTTTTATGTAGTAGTGCTGTACTTTATGTAGTAGTGCTGTACTTTATGTAGTAGTGCTGTACTTTATGTAGCAGTGCTGTTTTATGTAGTAGTGCTGTACTTTATGTAGCAGTGCTGTTTTATGTAGTAGTGCTGTACTTTATGTAGCAGTGCTGTTTTATGTAGAAGTGCTGTACTTTATGTAGTATTGCTGTACTTTATGTAGTAGTGCTGTACTTTATGTAGTAGTGCTGTTTTATGTAGTAGTGCTGTACTTTATGTAGTAGTGCCGTACGTTATGTAGCAGTACTGTACTTTATATAGTTGTGCTGTATTTTATGTAGTAGTGCTGTACTTTATGTAGTAGTGCTGTGTTTTATGTAGTAGTACTGTTTTATGTAGTAGTGCTGTACTTTATGACGTAGTGCTGTATTTTATGTAGTAGTGCTGCGTTTTATGTAGTAGTGCTGTACTTTATGTAGTAGTGCTGTGTTTTATGTAGTCGTACTGTACTTTATGTAGTAGTGCTGTGTTTTATGTAGTAGTGTTGTACTTTATGTAGAAGTGCTGTTTTATGTAGTAGCGCTGTACTTTATGTAGTAGTGCTGTACTTTATGAAGTAGTGCCTTAATCTATGTAGTAGTGCTGTACTTTATGTAGTAGTGCTGTACTTTATGTAGTAGTGCTGTACTTTATGTAGTAGTGCTGTACTTTATGTAGTAGTGCTGTACTTTATGTAGTAGTGCTGTACTTTATGTAGTAGTGCTTTACTTTATGTAGCAGTGTTGTACTTTATATAGTAGTGCTGTACTTTATGTAGCAGTGCTGTTTTATGTAGTAGTGCTGTACTTTATGTAGTAGTGCTGTGCTTTATGAAGTAGTGTTGTACTTTATGTAGTAGTGCTGTTTTATGTAGTAGTGCTGTACTTTACGTAGTAGTGCTGTACTTTATGTAGTAGTTCTGTGTTTTATGTAGTAGTGCTGTACTTTATGTAGCAGTGCTGCACTTTATGTAGTAGATTGTATTTTATGTAGTAGTGCTGTACTTTATGCAGTAGTGCTGTTCTTTATGTAGTAGTGCTGTTCTTTATGTAGTAGTGCTGTACTTTACGTAGTTGATGTTCTTTATGTAGTAGAATGTAGCCTATTTTATATAGTAGTGCAGTACTTTATGTAGTAGTGCTGTACTTTATGTAGTAGTGATGTACTTAATGTAGTAGTGCTGTACTTTATGTAGTAGTGCTGTACTTTATGTAGTAGTGCTGTGTTTTATGTAGTAGTGCTGTATTTTATGTAGTAGTGCTGTATTTTATGTAGTAGTGCTGTACTTTATGTAGTAGTGCTGTACTTTATGTAGTAGTGCTGTGTTTTATGTAGTAGTGCTGTGTTTTATGTAGTAGTGCTGTACTTTATGTTGCAGTGCTGAATTTTTTGTAGTAGTGCTTTACTTTATGTAGCAGTGCTGTTTTATGTAGTGCTGTTTTATGTAGTGCTGTTTTATATAGTACTGCTGTACTTTATGTAGTAGTGCTGTACTTTGTAGTAGTGCTGTACTTTATGTAGTAGTGCTGTACTTTATGTAGTAGTGCTGTACTTTATGTAGTAGTGCTGTACTTTATGTAGTAGTGCTGTACTTTATGTAGTAGTGCTGTACTTTATGTAGTAGTGCTGTACTTTTTGTAGTAGTGCTGTACTTTTTGTAGTAGTGATGTACTTTATGTAGTAGTACTGTACTTTATGTAATAATGTTGTACTCTATGTAGTAGACTTTTTTATGTAGTAGTGCTGTATTTTATGTAGTAGTGCGGTACTTTATGTAGTAGTGCTGTACTTCATGTAGTAGTGCTGTACTTAATGTAATAAGAGCTGTGTTTTATGTAGTAGTACTGTACTTTATATAGCAGTGTTGTACTTTATGTAGCAGTGCTGTGTTTTATGTAGTAGTGCTGTGTTTTATATAGTAGTGCTGTACTTTATGTAGTAGTGCTGTACTTTATGTAGTAGTGCTGCACTTTATATAGTAGTGCTGTACTTTATGTAGTAGTGCTGTACTTTATGTAGTACACAAAGAATAATAGTAAACAGAGTAAAGACTGAGGCGGCTACAATGAAAACTTGCTGCCATCCTGTTCCTCATCCTCATATCTGACATAGACAGACATGCAAGCGGACATCAACCAAATCTTCACAAGGGCCGCAGAAAACTATATGAAGTTCAGTGAAGAGAAATTTCAATTACTCCGATATGGAAAACTCGAGGAAATTAAAAGTGTATCAGAGTATAAAACAAATTCCAACCACACAATAGAGAGAGAAATTAATGTGAATGACCTGGGAGTGATAATGTCAGAGGATCTCACTTTCAAAGCTCACAACAATGTATCTATCACATCTGCTAGGAAAATGATAGGATGGATAATGAGAACCTTCAAAACTAGGAACGCCAAGCCCATAATGATTCTCTTCATATCGTTTGTTCTTTTTAAGTTGGAATATTGCTATACACTAACAGCACCTCAGAGTGGACGTGTCAGTAGATTGGTCTATGAAAGATGAGGTAAATCATAGAATTGATGAGGAAAAAAAGGTAGGTGGTGCACTTAGATGTCTGTTCATGGAAGCAAAGAGGGGAATGAATGTATCAGAGTATAGTTATACCAACACTCTTATATGGTTGTGAAGCATGGGTGGTGAATGTTGCAACAAGGAGAAGGCTGGAGGCAGTGGAGATGTCGTGTTTGAGAGCAATGTGTGGTGTGAATATAATGCAGAGAATTCTTAGTTTAGAAATCAGGAGGAGGAGAGGGATTACTAAAACTATTATCCAGAGGGCTGAGGAGCAAATGGAGGCAAATGGTTTTTAGGACTTGACGTGCTGTTGGAGTGTGAGCAAAGTAACATTTATGAAGGGATTCAGGGAAACCGGCAGGCCAGACTTGAGTCCTGGAGATGGGAAGTACAGTGTCTGCACTCAGAAGGAGTGGTGTTAATTTTGCAGTTTTGGAGTGAATGATGGTGAAAGTTTTTCTTTTTCGGGCAACCCTGCCTTGGTGGGAGATGGCCTATGTTTTAATAAAAAAATAAAACTAATAGCACCTTTCAAAGCAGGCAAAATTATAGACCTGGAGAATGAACAGCGAACTTTCACGGCACACATAAGTACGATAAAGCATCTAAATTACTGGGAAGATTGAAGTTCCTTGACTTGTATTTCATGGAACACAGGAGAGAAAGCTACATGATAATATAAACTTGAAAAAATTGTAGAGGAACTAGTCCAAATTTGCACACGAAAATCACTCAATATGAAAACAAAAGACTGGGCAGGAGATGTAACATTTTCCCAATTTCCCAATGAAAAGCAGGAGCGCCACGAGTATGCTGAGACAACACAATAAGTGTCAGGTGCCCAAGACTGTTCAACTGCCTCCCAGTATACATAAAGGGGATTACAAATAGACCTCTGGTTTTCTTCAAGAAGGCGCTGAACAGGCAAGTAAAGCATGCCGGTTTGCGTGCAGCCAACAGTAACAGCCTGGTTGATCAAACCCTGATCCCCCACGAGGCCTGATCATGGACCAGACCTCAGGGGTGTTGATCCCTGAAACCCTCTCCATGTATGTATTAGTGCTGTACTTTATGTAGAAGTGCTATATTTTATGTAGTAATGCTGTACTTTATGAAGTAGTGCTGTACTTTATGTAGTAATGCTGTACTTTATGTAGTAATGCTGTACTTTGTGTAGTAATGCTGTACTTTATGTAGTAATGCTGTACTTTATGTAGTAATGCTGTACGTTATGTAGTAATGCTGTACTTTATGTAGTAATGCTGTACTTTATGTAGTAATGCTGTACTTTATGTAGTAATGCTGTACTTTATGTAGTAATGCTGTACTTTATGTAGTAATGCTGTACTTTATGTAGTAATGCTGTACTTTATGTAGTAATGCTGTACTTTATGTAGTAATGCTGTACTTTATGTAGTAATGCTGTACTTTATGAAGTAATGCTGTACTTTTTGTAGTAATGCTGTACTTTATGTAGTAGAATGTACTTTATGTAGTAGTGCTATACTTTATGTAGTAGACTGTACTTTATGTAGTAGACTGTACTTTATGTAGTAGTACTGTACTTTATTTAGTAGTACTGTAATTTATGTAAACTTGTATGCCCAGTTAGGTTCATATTCCGTGCCATGCTGGTGCTGCCACTTATAGGCCTACCAAGCTCAGCTCACACCAAGCTTCCTCTGCCTCACTCTGGCAGCCGACGTCACTCAGACAACAACTCTACTCCTTCACTCTCTCGTGGGCATGGCCCTCCTGGGCCTGGGCTGCCAAAACACACTGCCTGTGTAGTAGACCCCTAATAAAGTAACGTTGCTCCCTCCGAAGAGTATCATTAATTCCCGCTACCAGATCCACACGCAATAACCTGTAATAGACTGTACTTTATGTGGTAGTGCTGTACTTTATTTAGTAGACTGTAGTTTATTTAGTAGACTGTAGTTTATTTAGTAGACTGTATTTTATTTTGTAGTACTGTAAAGTGCTGCACTTTATGTAGTAGACTGTACATAAAGTCCTGTACTCTATGTAGTAGTGCTGTACCTTATGTAGTAGTTCCGTACTTTATGTAAGTGTACTTTCATTCTCATGGGACACACACACACATCTCATGGACCTGTGTCTCTCTCTCTGAAGCTCATGGAGCGATCAGCGAAAAGGCGGGGCTAGGAGCTATGACTCGACCTCTGCAACCATAAACAGGTGAGTACATACAAACACACACACAAGATTTACCCAGAGCGCGGTAGAAAGGCACGAAATCTTCATTGGCAAGGAATCCGCTTTATAAATCCACAAGAAATCCGTAATGGAGGAAGAGAAGTGAGATTGCCTCTACTTCGTCTTGATCCAGCGAGGTGTGAGGCAGCTGACAGTGTCAGCAAGGTGTACCTAACTTACCTGAGCAGTTGTGCTCAGGTAACTTAGGTACCTTAGGAACACATTGCCAAGATACAGTTGATTGTATTTTGGTTTTCTTCACAATATGAAGTGTGTGTGTAGAGAGAGAGAGAGAGAGAGAGAGAGAGAGAGAGAGAGAGAGAGAGAGAGAGAGAGATTCATGTGACTTGTACTGTATAAGGTTAATACACCAGCCTCTACGTATCTCCAGTAACACTGCGTGTACACACTCACACACATACATACATACTTGTGCATCAACACCCTTGTATGTGTGTGTGTGTGTGTGTACACATGTACCTTTAACGTGTACACCAACTCTGAGGACACGTGTCAGTGACACAAACACCTGTTCAAACACCTGCCCAGCAGGTGTTTATATTTTATGCTGAAAGTCCCATCGAAGGGAAAGGGCAGATGCTGGAGAAGGGTTCTTGATGCAAGGAACTGGAGCTATCCCTCACTACTTCGATGAGAGTTGGTTAAGGCCCATTTCCTGGTCTATAAATTCGTTTGCGGGTTTAGTGCTTCCATAGTAATGTACTACTACTACTAATACCTTTATCAAGACTGAAGGACTGAACACCTTATATCAAGGCTGAAGGACTGAACACCTTATATCAAGACTGAAGGACTGAACACCTTCTATCAAGACTGAGGGACTGAACACCTTCTATCAAGACTGAGGGACTGAACACCTTCTATCAAGACTGAGGGACTGAACACCTTCTATCAAGACTGAGAGACTGAACACCTTCTATCAAGACTGAGAGATTGAACACCTTCTATCAAGACTGAGAGACTGAACACCTTCTATCAAGACTGAGAGACTGAACACCTTCTATCAAGACTGAGGGATTGAACACCTATCAAGGCTGAGAGACTGAACACCTTCTATCAAGACTGAGAGACTGAACACCTTCTATCAAGACTGAGAGACTGAACACCTTCTATCAAGACTGAAGGACTGAACACCTTATATCAAGACTGAGGGACTGAACACCTTCTATCAAGACTGAGGGACTGAACATCTTCTATCAAGACTGAGGGACTGAACATCTTATATCAAGACTGAGTGACTGAACATCTTATATCAAGACTGAGTGACTGAACATCTTCTATCAAGACTGAGTGACTGAACATCTTCTATCAAGACTGAGGGACTGAACACCTTCTATCAAGGCTGAGGGACTGAACACCTTATATCAAGACTGAGGGACTGAACATCTTATATCAAGGCTGAGTGACTGAACACCTTCTATCAAGGCTGAGTGACTGAACACCTTCTATCAAGGCTGAGTGACTGAACACCTTATATCAAGACTGAGGGACTGAACACCTTATATCAAGACTGAGGGACTGAACACCTTCTATCAAGACTGAGGGACTGAACACCTTATATCAAGACTGAGGGACTGAACACCTTATATCAAGACTGAGGGACTGAACATCTTCTATCAAGACTGAGAGACTGAATACCTTATATCAAGGCTGAGGGACTGAACACCTTATATCAAGACTGAGGGACTGAACACCTTCTATCAAGACTGAGAGACTGAATACCTTATATCAAGGCTGAGGGACTGAACACCTTATATCAAGACTGAGGGACTGAACACATATCAAGGCTGAGGGACTGAACACCTATCAAGGCTGAGGGACTGAACACCTTCTATCAAGACTGAGGGACAGAACACCTTCTATCAAGACTGAGGGACAGAACACCTTCTATCAAGACTGAGGGACTGAACACCTATCAAGGCTGAGGGACTGAACACCTATCAAGGCTGAGGGACTGAACACCTTCTATCAAGACTGAGGGACAGAACCCCTTCTATCAAGACTGAGGGACAGAACACCTTCTATCAAGACTGAGGGACTGAACACATTCTATCAAGGCTGAGGGACTGAACACCTTCTATCAAAACTGAGGGAATGAACACATTCTATCAAGGCTGAGGGACTGAACACCTATCAAGGCTGAGGGACTGAACACCTATCAAGGCTGAGGGACTGAACACCTTCTATCAAGACTGAGGGACAGAACCCCTTCTATCAAGACTGAGGGACAGAACACCTTCTATCAAGACTGAGGGACTGAACACATTCTATCAAGACTGAGGGATTGAACACCTTCTATCAAGACTGAGGGACTGAACACCAATCAAGGCTGAGGGACTGAACACCTATCAAGGCTGAGGGACTGAACACCTTCTATCAAGACTGAGGGACAGAACCCCTTCTATCAAGACTGAGGGACAGAACACCTTCTATCAAGACTGAGGGACTGAACACATTCTATCAAGACTGAGGGATTGAACACCTTCTATCAAGACTGAGGGACTGAACACATTCTATCAAGACTGAGGGATTGAACACCTTCTATCAAGACTGAGGGACTGAACACCTTCTATCAAGGTTTAGTGAGATAATTCCTCTTCGTCATATATATTCAACACACAAACGGGAGACGCACATTTTCAATTAAGAAGAATAACTGACATGAAACCTTTTCGTTGTGTGAGAGTTGTTGTTGTAACAAGCCCAGCGAGTGTTGTTAACAAGCCCAGCGAGTGTTGTTAACAAGCCCAGCGAATGTTGTTGTAACAAGCCCAGCGAGTGTTGTTGTAACAAGCCCAGCGAGTGTTGTTGTAACAAGCCCAGCGAGTGTTGTTGTAACAAGCACAGCGAGTGTTGTTGTAACAAGCCCAGCGAGTGTTGTTGTAACAAGCCCAGCGAGTGTTGTAACAATCCCAGAGAGTGTTGTTGTAACAAGCCCAACGAGTATTGTTGTAACAAGCCCAGCGAGTATTGTTGTAACAAGCCCAGCGAGTATTGTTGTAACAAGCCCAGCAAGTATTGTTGTAACAAGCCCAGCGAGTATTGTTGTAACAAGCCCAGCGAGTGTTGTTGTAACAAGCCCAACGAGTATTGTTGTAAGAAGCCCAGCGAATGTTGTTGTAACAAGCCCAACGAGTATTGTTGTAACAAGCCCAGCGAGTGTTGTTGTAACAAGCCTAACGAGTATTGTAACAAGCCCAGCGAGTGTTGTTGTAACAAGCCCAGAGAGTGTTGTTTTAACAAGCCCAACGAGTATTGTTGTAACAAGCCCAGCGAGTATTGTTGTAACAAGCCCAGCGAGTATTGTTGTAACAAGCCCAGCGAGTGCGAGTATTGTTGTAACAAGCCCAGCGAGTGTTGTTGTAACAAGCCCAGCGAGTGTTGTTGTAACAAGCCCAGCGAGTGTTGTTAACAATCCCAGCGAGTGTTGTTAACAATCCCAGCGAGTGTTGATTGTTAACAAGCACAGCGAGTGTTGTTGTTAACAAGCCCAGCGAGTGTTGTTGTTAACAAGCCCAGCGAGTGTTGTTAACAAGCCCAGCGAGTGTTGTTAACAAGCCCAGCGAGTGTTGATTGTTAACAAGCCCAGCGAGTGTTGTTGTTAACAAGCCCAGCGAGTGTTGATTGTTAACAAGCCCACGGTGTGTTGTTAACAAGCCCAACGTGTGTTGTTGTTAACAAGCCCAACGTGTGTTGTTGTTAACAAGCCCAACGTGTGTTGTTGTTAACAAGCCCAACGTGTGTTGTTGTTAACAAGCCCAACGTGTGTTGTTGTTAACAAGCCCAACGTGTGTTGTTGTTAACAAGCCCAGCGAGTGTTGTTGTTAACAAGCCCAACGTGTGTTGTTGTTAACAAGCCCAACGTGTGTTGTTGTTAACAAGCCCAGCGAGTGTTGTTGTTAACAAGCCCAACGTGTGTTGTTGTTAACAAGCCCAACGTGTGTTGTTGTTAACAAGCCCAACGTGTGTTGTTGTTAACAAGCCCAGCATCCCTCGTGAGTTCACCCACCTTACTCAGTAAGGTGGTTCAGTAGAGATAGCAGGAGAAGTCAGCAGGAGCAGGAGACGGAGAAGTCAGCAGGAGCAGGAGAAGGAGAAGTCAGCAGGAGCAGGAGAAGGAGAAATCAGCAGGAGCAGGAGACTGAGAAGTTAGCAGGAGCAGGAGACGGAGAAGTTGGTCTGGTGGCTTGGTGAATGACGCTGGCCAGAATTTACATTACCTTGTCAGTGCATTAGTAATGCCTAATTATACGTGGTTAATATCATGCCTAGAAGGGAATCTAAGTGATTATTATTATTATATTATTATTATTATTATTATTATTATTATTATTATTATTATTATTATTATTATTATTATTATTATTATTATTATTATTATTATTATTATTATTATTATTATTATTATTATTATTATTATTATTATTACTGAGTGGTACGGAGGTTCCTTCACACCCCTTAGTAACTAAAGTGGGTTTCAGAATTGTCAGTCTTTAAGTGGAATATATAATTGAAGTTTAATGCACTCATCCACCCCTGGTGAAACACAGCACTCATCCACCCCTGGTGAAACAGCACTCATCCACCCCTGGTGTAACACAACACTCGTCCACCCCTGGTGTAACACAGCACTCATCCACCCCTGGTGTAACACATCACTCATCTACCCCTGGTGTGACACAACACTTATCCACCCCTGGTGTAACACAACACTCATCCACCCCTGGTGTAACACAACACTCATCCACCCCTGGTGTAACACAACACTCATCCACCCCCGGTGTAACACAACACTCATCCACCCCCGGTGTAACACAACACTCATCCACCCCTGTGTAACACAACACTCATCCACCCCTGGTGTAACACAACACTCATCCACCCCTGTTGTAACACAACACTCATCCACCCCCGGTGTAACACAACACTCATCCACCTTTGGTGTAACACAACACTCATCCACCCCTGGTGTAACACAACACTCATCCACCCCTGGTGTAACACAACACTCATCCACCCTTGGTGTAACACAACACTCATCCACCCCTGGTGTAACACAACACTCATCCACCCACGGTGTAACACAACACTCATCCACCCCTGGTGTGACACAACACTCATCCACCCCTGGTGTAACACAACACTCATCTACCCCTGGTGTAACACAACACTCCTCCACCCCTGGTGTAACACAACACTCATCCACCACTGGTGTAACAACACTCATCCACCCATGGTGTAACACAACACTCATCCACCCCTGGTGTAACACAACACTTATCCACCACTGGTGTAACAACACTCATCCACCCCCGGTGTAACACAACACTCATCCACCCCTGGTGTGACACAACACTCATCCACCCCTGGTGTAACACAACACTCATCCACCACTAGTGTAACAACACTCATCCACCCCCGGTGTAACACAACACTCATCCACCCCTGGTGTAACACAACACTCATCCGCCCACGGTGTAACACAACACTCATCCACCCCTGGTGTAACAAAACACTCATCCACCCCTGGTGTAACACAACACTCATCCACCCCTGGTGTAACACAACACTCATCCGCCACGGTGTAACACAACACTCATCCACCCCTGGTGTAACACAACACTCATCCACCACTGGTGTAACAACACTAATCCATCCTTGGTGTAACACAACACTCATCCACCCCTGGTGTAACACAACACTCATCCACCACTGGTGTAACAACACTAATCCATCCTTGGTGTAACACAACACTCATCCACCCCTGGTGTAACACAACACTCATCCACCACTGGTGTAACAACACTCATCCACCCCCGGTGTAACACAACACTCATCCACCCCTGGTGTGACACATCACTCATCCACCCCTGGTGTAACACAACACTCCTCCACCCCTGGTGTAACACAACACTCCTCCACCCCTTGTGTAACACAACACTCCTCCACCCATGGTGTAACCCAACACTCATCCACCCCTGGTGTGACACAACACTCATCCACCCCTGGTGTAACACAACACTCCTCCACCCCTGGTGTAACACAACACTCCTCCACCCCTGGTGTAACACAACACTCCTCCACCCATGGTGTAACACAACACTCCTCCACCCATGGTGTAACACAACACTCATCTACCCCTGGTGTAACACAACACTCATCCATCCCTGGTATGACACAACACTCAACCACCCCTGGTGTAACACAACACTCATCCACCCCCGGTGTAACACAACACTCATCCACCCCTGGTGTAACACAACACTCATCCATCCCTGGTTTACACAACACTCATCCACCCCTGGTGTAACACAACACTCATCCACCCCTGGTGTAACACAACACTCATCCACCCCTGGTGTAACACAACACTCATCCACCCCTGGTGTAACACAACACTCATCCACCCCTGGTGTAACACAACACTCATCCACCCCGGTGTAACCAAACACTCATCCACCCCGGTGTAACACAACACTCATCCACCCCTGTGTAACACACACATCATACACCCCTGTTGTAACACAACCTCATCCACCCCTGTGTAACACAACACTCATCCACCCCTGGTGTAACAACACTCATCCACCCTGGTTGTAACAACACTCATCCACCCTGGTGTAACACAACACTCATCCCACCTGTGTAACACAACACTCATCCACCCTGGTGTAACACAACACTATCCACCGTGTAACACACACTCATCCACCCTGGTGTACACAACACTCATCCACCCCTGGTGTAACAACCTCATCCACCCTGGTGTAACACACACTCATCCACCCTTGTAACAACACTCATCCACCCTGGTGTAACACAACACTCATCCACCCCTGTGTAACAACCTCATCCACCTGGTGTGACACAACACTCATCACCTGGTAACAACACTCATCCACCTGTGTACAACACTCATCCCGTAAACTCATCCACCTGTGTACAACTCATCACCCTGGTTAACACAACACTCATCCACCCTGGTGTAACAACACTCATCCACCCCCGGTGTAACACAACACTCTCCACCCGTGTACACACTCATCCCCTGGTGTACACAACCTCATCCACCCGGTAACACACTCTCACTGGTGTAACACAACCTCTCCACCCTGGTGTAACACACACTCATCCACCCCTGGTGTAACACAACACTATCCACCCGGTGTAACAACACTCATCCACCCCGTGTAACAACACTCATCCACCCTGGTGTAACACACACTCATCCACCCCTGGTGTAACACAACCTCATCACACTGGCTGAACTCACCACCCTGGTGTAACAAACATCATACCCTGGCCACCCATCCACCCTGGTGTAACACAACACTCATCACCCGGTGTAACACACATCATCCATCCCTGGTGTGACACAACACTCATCCACCCCTGGTGTAACACAACACTCATCCACCCCTGGTGTAACACAACACTCATCCACCCTGGTGTAACACAACACTCATCCACCCCCGTGTAACACACTCATCCACCCTGGTGTGACACAACACTCTTCCACCCCTGTGTAACACAACACTCATCCACCCCTGGTGTAACACAATCACTCATCCACCCGTGTAACACAACACATCCACCTGGTGTGACGCAACACTCATCCACCCCCGGTGTAACACAACACTCTTCCACCCCCGTTGTAACACAACACTCATCCATCCCTGGTGTAACACATCACTTATCCACCCGATGTGTAATATCACTCATCCACCCCCGGTGTAACCCAACACTCATCCACCCCTGGTGTAACACATCACTCATCCACCCCTGGTGTAACACATCACTCATCCACCCCTGGTGTAACACATCACTCATCCACCCCTGGTGTAACACATCACTCATCCACCCCTGGTGTAACACAAGGACTGAACAGTTATACAGGTGTTGTATTGCATAAGTTTTGTGCCGGTGTTGTAACACGTGTTGCAAAGGTGTGGTGTTGCATAGGTGTCACACACGTATGGTGTTGCATAGGTACTGCGCAGGTGTTGTGTTGCACAGATATTGTTTCACAGGTGTTGTCACACAGGTATTCCACAGTTGCTGTGTTGCACAGGTGTTATGTCATAGATATTCCACTGTTGTTTTTGTATAGGTATTCCATAGGAGTTATGTCATACAGGTGTTCCACAGGTGTTGCCTTACACAGGTATTGTGCTTTGTTGCACAGGTGTTGTGTTGCGTTTCACAGATGTTGCACAAGTTTTGTATTGTGTTGCACAGGTATTGTGTTGTGCTGCACAGGTGTTATGCTGAGTTACATAGGTGTTACAGATGGGCTGAAAAGATCTGCATAGAGGTTGCACAGGTTTTGAAAAGGTGTTGCACAGGTGTTGATCAGGTGTTGCACAGGTGTTGAAAAGCTGTTGCACAGGTGTTGTGTTGGGTTGAACAGGTGTTGCACTAGTGTTGTGTTGGATTGCTCAGGTGTTGTGTTGGGTTTCACATGTGTTGCACAGGTGTTGTGTTTCACAGGTGTTGTGTTGGGTTGCACAGGTGTTGTGCTGGGTTGCACAGGTGTTGTGCTGGGTTGCACAGGTGTTGTGTTGGGTTGCACAGGTGTTGTGTTGGGTTGCACAGGTGTTGCACAGGTCACTCTTATTTTCTTATTTTTTTAGTCTTTTATTTTTCTTTAGACTTTTTTTCATTTACTTAATTTTTTTTCTTTAATTTTATATATATTCGTAGTTTCTCTTCCTTGTTTTTCGTCTTTGTTCATCCTTTACAATAATACTAAATTCATAAAAAATTAATAATAATAATAATAATAACTATAATAATAATAATAATAATAATAACTAATAATAATAATAATAATAATAATAATAATAATAATAATAATAATAATAATAATAATAATAATAATAATAATAATAATAATAATAAAACAGCAACAACAAGCTTCGTGTGTTGATAATCGTGGTGTAGATTAAATGCAAATGTTAGTTAAGGTGATAATCCCTGGTAATCACTCTACCAGTCACTGACTTAAAATTATACCAAAAAAAACTATCATAACCTTATGATCACTGCTAGTTTGCTTCTTCATGCTCCTCTCATATCATTTTTATCATTATATATATATATATATATATATATATATATATATATATATATATATATATATATATATATATATATATATATATATAAATTTATATATATATATATATGGTATAATTTTAAGTCAGTGACTGGTAGAGTGATTACCAGGGATTATCACCTTAACTAACATTTGCATTTAATCTACACCACGATTATCAACAACGAAGCTTGTTGTTGCGTTTTATTATTATATTTATTATTATTATATATTATTATTATATTATTTACACATAGGCCATCTCCCACCAAGGCAGGGTGGCCCGAAAAAGAAAAACTTTCATCCTCATTCACTCCATCACTGTCTTGCCAGAGGCGTGCTTACATTACAGTTATAAAACTGCAACATTGACACCCCTCCTTCAGGACTCAAGTCCGGTCTGCCGGTTTCCCTGAATCCCTTCATAAATGTTACCTTGCCTACACTCCAACAACACGTCAAGTCCTAAAAACCATTTGTTTCCATTCGCTCCTATATAACACACTCCCGCATGCTTGCTGGAAGTCCAAGCCCCTCGCACACAAAACCTCCTTTACCCCTTCCCTCCATCCTTTCCTCCACTACAGATTTATACACTCTCGAAGTCATTCTATTTTGTTCCAACCTCTCTACATGTCCGAACCACCTCAATAACCCCTCCTCAGCCCTCTGGATAATAATTTTGGTAATCCCGCACCTCCTCCTAATTTCCAAACTACGAATTCTCTGCATTATATTCACACCACACATTGATCTCAGACATGACATCTCCACTGCCTCCAGCCTTCTCCTGTTGCAACATTCACCATCCATGCTTCACAACCATACAAGAGCGTTGGTATAACTATACTCTCATACATTCCCCTCTTTGCTTCCATGTACAAAGTTCTTTGTCTCCACAGACTCCTCTGTGCACCACTCACCTTTTTTCCCTCATCAATTCTATGATTCACCTCATCTTTCATAGACCCATCTGCTGACACGTCCACTCCAAAAATATCTGAACACATTCACTTCCTCCATACTCTCTCCCTCCAATCTGATATCCAATCTTTCTTCACCTAATTATTTTGTTATCCTCATCACCTTACTCTTTCCTATATTCACTTTCAATTTCCTTCTTTTACACACCCTACCAAACTCATCCACCAACCTCTGCAACTTCTCTTCAGAATCTCCCAAAAGCAGTGTCATCAGCAAAGAGCAATTGTGACAACTCATACTTTGTGTTAGATTCTTTATCTTTTAACCCCACACCTCTTGCCAACACCCTCGCATTCACTTCTCTTACAACTCCATCTATAAATATATTGAACAACCATGGTGACATCACACATCCTTGTCTAAGGCCTACTTTTACTGGGAAATAATCTTCCTCTCTCCTACATACTCTAACCTGAGCCTCACTATCCTCGTAAAAACTTTTCACTGCTTTCAGTAACCTACCTCCTAATCCATACATTTGCAACATCTACCACATTGCCCCCCTATCCACCCTATCATACGCCTTTTCCAAATCCATAAATGCCACAAAAACCTCTTTACCCTTATCTAAATATTGTTCACCTATATGTTTCACTGTAAACACTTGGTCTACACACCCCCTACTCTTATAAGCTCTTAATTCTTTCAATAATAACTCTACCATATACTTTACCAGGTATACCCAACAGATATATTCCCCTATAATTTTTACACTCTCTTTTGTTCCCTTTGCCTTTATATAAATGAACTATGCATGTTTTCTGCCAATCCTTAGGTACCTTACCCTCTTCCATACATTTATTAAATGAAAACACCAACCACTCTAAAATTATATCCCCACCTGCCTTTAACATTTATATCTTTATCCCATCAATCCCAGCTGCCTTACCCCCTTTCATTCTACCCACTGCCTCAAGAACTTCCCCCACACTCACAACTGGCTCTTCCTCACTCCTATAAGATGTTATTCCTCCTTGCCCTATACACGAAATCACAGCTTCACTGTCTTCATCAACATTTAACAATTCCTCAAAATATTCCCTCCATCTTCCCGATACCTCTAACTCTCCATTTAATAACTCTCCTCTCCTATTTTTAACTAACAAATTCATTCATTCCCTAGGCTTTCTCAACTTATTAATCTCACTCCAAAACTTTTTCTTATTTTCAATAAAATTTGTTGATAATATCTCACCCACTCTCTCATTTGCTCTCTTTTTACATTGCTTCACCACTCTCTTAACCTCTCTTTTTTCTCTCCATATACTCCTCCCTCCTTGCATCACTTCTACTTTGTAAAAACCTCTCATATGCTAACTTTTTCTCCCTTACTACTCTCTTTACATCTTCATTCCACCAATCGCTCTTCTTCCCTCCCACACCCACTCGCCTGTAACCACAAACTTCTGCTGAACACTCTAACACTACATTCTTAAACCTACCCCTTACATCTTCAACCCCATTGCCTATACTCTCACTAGCCCATCTATCCTCCAATAGTTGTTTATATCTTACCCTAACTGCCTCCTACTTTAGTTTATAAACCTTCACCTCTCTCTTTCTTGCTGCTTCTACTTTCCTTGTATCCCATCTACCTTTTACTCTCACTGTAACTACAACTAAAAAGTGATCTGATATATCTGTGGCCCATATATAAACATGTACATCCTGAAGTCTACTCAACAGTCTTTTAACTACCAATACGTTGTCCAACAAACTACTGTCATTACGCCCTACATCATATATTGTATACTTATTTATTCTCTTTTCCTTATAATATGTATTACCTACAACCAAACCCCTTTCTATACACAGTTCAATCAAAGGGCTCCCATTATCATTTACACCTGGTATCCGAAATTTACCTACCACACCCTCTCTACATGTTTCTCCTACTTTAGCATTTAGGTCCCCTACTACAATTACTCTCTCACTTGGTTTAAAAATTCCTACACACTCGCTTAACATCTCCCGAAATCTCTCTTTCTCCTCTTCCCCAGGTACATACACACTTATTATGACCCACTTTTCACATCCGACCCTTATTTTAATCTACATAATCCTTGAATTTATACATTTATATTCCCTCTTCTCCTTCCATAAGTGATCCTTCAACATTATTGCTAATCCTTCCTTTTCCTAATATATATATATATATATATATATATATATATATATATATATATATATATATATATATATATATATATATATATATATATATATATTTAAAACACAGACATTCACACACACACACACAGTAACGAGAGCATAAACAACACTTTTGCTTACCTCTATGTTCATTTGCATGCATTTATAACAAGGCGGATTGTTGACCAGCATGCTGAGTAGATGGGAGAGAGAGAGAAGACAGGTCAACAAGAGAGGTACCTATCTTCTGCTCTGTCTCCATCACGGTACCTGAACACACCTTCCCCTCTACCATTTTCTTTCCATTTGAAATGAGAATGAAAGTAGGATTGTCTCCCGGGTGTTGTATAATCTGACAGTGTATCTTATGTACGTATCCAGTGAAGTATATATCTTCCTCTATACCTCTTGAGGGATCACTATCTGACGAAGACCCGTGTCAGGAGGCACTTGTTTCCTGACTAATAAAGCACTATCACCAACACGTGGAACTGAAGACACATGTTTCCTGACTAATAAAACACCACCACCAATACATGTGTCTGGATACACATATCCTCTTTCCTGACTAATAAAACACCATCACCACTCACCTCCAGTTCTACAAGGTTTGCGACGCCCTTGACACCTTCGGTGTCGGAAGCCTCGAACTTAAATATGCTGTCTATGTCGGGGATTAAAAAAAAAGAAACTTTCGAAATGACATGAAAACTGGATTTGATGGAAAACATACGGAATTACGCAGGTGCAAAGTTGGCAGTCATGACGCAATTTACGCATTTGGTGATTTCGCCTACTTCGAGTCTTATTTTAAGCCAAATTCTTACGTATTTCGCTAGTATTCCTTCCACGGTGCCCCGTGGTCTGGTCGCTAAAGCTCTCGCTTCACACGGCGAGTGTCTGTGTTTGATTCCCAGCGAGGGTTGAAACATTGGGCGTGTTTCTTTACACCGGTTGTCTATGTTCACCCATCAGTAAAATGTGTACCTGGGTGTTAGTTGACTGGTGTGGGTCGCATCCTGGGACAAGCGGCTGTCTATACAGTAGTATGTCATTGATGTCAGCTAGGACTGTATACCTTGTACATGTACTTGTAGTAAATAAATATTATTATTATTATTATTATTATTATTATTATTATTATTATTATTATTATTATTATTATTATTATTATTATTATTATTGAGCTCAAGAAAACGACCATTCAACTATCAGAACTTTTTTTTTTTATATTTTATTTAAAAACTTTAGGAATACATTTGGTAATTTGGTCAATTTTACAGAAATTAAAAAAAAAAAACATCCAGTTTAATAAGAGAATCCAAAATAAACACTGTAGAAATTCCAGCCACTAAAATAACATGTTGTGTTCATTAATCACGTCCCGAGGCATCTCAAATATTACAGTTGTTCTTAATTTTGAATTCGTCGCCACAAAAATAAATTTTACACTGCATCTCGGATAATATAATATAACAAGGAATTATTGTTCATTGTTGAGATACTTGAAGCAGACTTATTGAAAACACTTAAAATAGATCGGGAAAAAAGGGGGGTTGTGGGGCTTTACCCATCCTCAGGAAAAGCATAAAAATATAGATTTTTTTTAAGCTACTTTAAGCCCGATTTTAACCTACTTCCGGTCCTTAAACCAACCAAAATCATTTCTATTTCAGTAATATTTGTTTTTTCGTTCCATCTACTGATAACAAGAAGTGACCAATAAAACTATAAAAACATCTTCGAAAACACTTAAATTTCGTTTTTCCCATCATGCACCCTGAGGGGGGCATGGTGGGCACTCACCGCACCCTGAGGGGGGCATGGTGGGCACTCACCGCACCCTGAGGGGGGCATGGTGGGCACTCACCGCACCCTGAGGGGGGCATGGTGGGCACTCACCGCACCCTGAGGGGGGCATGGTGGGCACTCACCGCACCCTGAGGGCATGGTGGGCACCTCACTGCACCCTGAGGGGCATGGTGGGCACACTCACTGCACCCTGAGGGGGCATGGTGGGCACACTCACCGCACCCTGAGGGGGCATGGTGGCTCAGCACCTGAGGCTGTGCCACTCGCACCCTGAGGGGGCATGGTGGGCACACTCACCGCACCCTGAGGGGGGCATGGTGGGCACACTCACCGCACCCTGAGGGGGGCATGGTGGGCACACTCACCGCACCTGAGGGGGCATGGTGGGCACACTCACCGCACCCTGAGGGGGGCATGGTGGGCACACTCACCGCACCCTGAGGGGGGCATGGTGGGCACACTCACCGCACCCTGAGGGGGGCATGGTGGGCACACTCACCGCACCCTGAGGGGGGCATAGTGGGCACACTCACCGCACCCTGAGGGGGGCATGGGCACACTCACCGCACCCTGAGGGGGAATAGTGGGCACTCACCGCACCCTGAGGGGGGCATGGTGGGCACTCACCGCACCCTGAGGGGGCATGGTGGGCACACTCACCGTACCCTGAGGGAGGAATGGTGGGCACTCACCGCACTCTGAGGGGGGCATGGTGGGCACACTCACCGCACCCTGAGGGGGCATGGCTGCAGGGGCATGGTGGGCACTCACCGCACCCTGAGGGGAGGGCATGGCTGGGGCACTCACCGCACCCTGAGGGGGCATGGTGGGCACTCACCGCACCCTGAGGGGGGCATGGTGGGCACTCACCGCACCCTGAGGGGGGCATGGTGGGCACTCACCGCACCCTGAGGGGGCATGGTGGGCACACTCACCGCACCCTGAGGGGGCATGGTGGGCACTCACCGCACCCTGAGGGGGCATGGTGGGCACACTCACCTGCATTCCCTGAGGGGGAATGGTGGGCACACTCACCGTACCCTGAGGGGAATGGTGGGCACTCACCGCACCCTGAGGGGGCATGGTGGGCACCTCACCGCACCCTGAGGGGGATGGTGGGCACACTCACCGTGCACTCTGAGGGGAATGGTGGGCACACTCACCGCACCCTGAGGGGGCATGGTGGGCACTCACCACCCTAGGGGCATGGTGGGCACTCACCGACCTGAGGGGCATGGTGGGCACTCACCACGCATCACAGACCCTGGGGATGGTGGGCACCACGACCCTGAGGGATGGGCACTCACCGCACCCTGAGGGGGGCATGGTGGGCACACTCACCGCACCCTGAGGGGGGCATGGTGGGCACTCACCGCACCCTGAGAGGGGCATGGTGGGCACTCACCGCACCCTGAGGGGGGCATGGTGGGCACTCACCGCACCCTGAGGGGGGCATGGTGGGCACTCACCGCACCCTGAGGGGGGCATGGTGGGCACACTCACCGCACCCTGAGGGGCATGGTGGGCACACTGCACCTGAGGGCATGGTGGCACTCACCACCTGAGGGGGCATGGTGGGCACACTCACCGCACCCTGAGGGGGGCATGGTGGGCACACTCACCGCACCCTGAGGGGGGCATGGTGGGCACACTCGCCCCACACACCCATTCTCTCATGCCTAGGCCAAAATTTATCACTCACAAAAAAAAAATGAAGGCACTGTGCTTAAAACGTAGATCTACGTGAGTGACGTTGGTGTCAGCAACATAGATCTGAGTGAGTGACGCTGGTGTCAGCAACGTAGATTTGAGTTAGTGACGCTGGTGTCAGCAACGTAGATCTGAGTGAGTGACGCTGGTGTCAGCAACGTAGATCTGGTGAGTGACCTGGTGTCAGCAACGTAGATCTGAGTGAGTGACGCTGGTTCAGCAACTAGATCTAGTGAAGGACGTGTAGCAACGTAGATCTGAGGGTGAAGTATCAGCATAGATTTGTGACGTGGTCAGCAACTTCGATTCCAGAGCTGGTTTATCATACTAGATCAGAGTAGTAATTCATCCAAGAATTTATAGTGACGCTGGTGTAGCAACGTAGATCTGAGTGAGTGACACTGGTGTCAGCAACGTGATCAGTGAGTGACACTGGTGTCAGCAACGTAGATCTGAGTGAGTGACGCTGGTATCAGCAACGTAGATCTGAGTGAGTGACACTGGTGTCAGCAACGTAGATCTGAGTGAGTGACACTGGTGTCAGCAACGTAGATCTGAGTGAGTGACGCTGGTGTCAGCAACGTAGATTTGAGTGAGTGACGCTGGTGTTAGCAACGTAGATCTGAGTGAGTGACACTGGTGTCAGCAACGTAGATTTGAGTTAGTGACGCTGGTGTCAGCAACGTAGATCTGAGTGAGTGACGCTGGTGTCAGCAACGTAGATCTGAGTGAGTGACGCTGGTGTCAGCAACGTAGATCTGAGTGAGTGACGCTGGTGTTAGCAACGTAGATCTGAGTGAGTGACGCTGGTGTCAGCAACGTAGATCTGAGTGAGTGACGCTGGTGTCAGCAACGTAGATCTGAGTGAGTGACGCTGGTGTCAGCAACGTAGATCTGAGTGAGTGACGCTGGTGTCAGCAACGTAGATCTGAGTTAGTGACGCTGGTGTCAGCAACGTAGATCTGAGTGAGTGACGCTGGTGTCAGCAACGTAGATCTGAGTGAGTGACACTGGTGTCAGCAACGTAGATCTGAGTGAGTGACGCTGGTGTCAGCAACGTAGATCTACATAAGAGACAGTGAAAGGGTCAAGTATCATATTTTTGTACGACTTCATTCCGGAGCTGGTCTTATATATACTAAGGCAGAGTAGTATTCATCCAAGAATTTTAATCATAACTTAAGAATGCATGTTTCCTTACACCTGCTGCCCTCGTTCACCTGGGTGTTAGTCGACTGTTGTGGGTGGCATCCTGGGGGTGGTAGTATACCTTAGATAGGGCTGGGCTTTGAAATGAGCTGAGGTAGGATAATAACTCTTAGCTGATGTTTAAAAAAAAGCTTTGCCTCCTTGTCTTCAATTTTTCATAGCTCGTAACTTCTTATTTTGCAAAGTTTTTTTTCTAGCCATTAGAAAAGCCAGCTATTCGTTAGTCAATATTATGAAGTCATTACTGATTCTGATTTCCAGGTGACAACTTTAGAAAGCCTCTTCAGCTCGCCCTTAAGCTTTTAACTCTGGTGTTTCTTATTCAGAGGAAAAGTTGAGAGTGTAATTGTTGTATGAGCTTTTGTTGCTCTAAAGATATTGTTTATAAAACTTGATAATGCTTCATCTGATCGGCTTGAAATTTTCATTACTGTTGGTGAAAGTGTGTGTGTACTCACCTATTTGTACTCACCTATTTGTGGTTGCAGGGGTCGATGCATAGCTCCTGGCCCCTCCTCTTCAATAATTGCTACTAGGTCCTCTCTCTCCGTGCTCCATGAGCTTTATCAAACCTCGTCTTAAAACTATGTATGGTTCCTGCCTCCACTACGTCACTTTCTAGGCTATTCCACTTCCTGACAACTCTATGACTGAATAAATACTTCCTAACATCCCTTTGACTCATAGGAGTCTTCAACTTCCAATTGTGACCCCTTGTTTCTGTGTCCCATCTCTGGAACATCTTGTCTCTGTCCACCTTATCTATTCCTCGCAGAATTTTATATGACGTTATCATGTCTCCCCTAACCCTCCTGTCCTCTAGTGTCGTCAGGCCGATTTCCCTTAACCTTCTTCGTAGGACAATCTCCTTATCTTTGGGACTAGTCTTGTTGCAAACCTTTGCACTTTCTCTAATTTCTTGACGTGCTTGACCAGGTGTGGGTTCCCAACTGGTGCTGCATACTTCAGTATGGGCCTGACGTATATGGTGTACAGAGTCTTGAACGATTCCTTAGTGAGGTATTGGAACGCTATTCTTAGGTTTGCCAGCCCCCCGTATGCTGCAGCAGATATCTGATTGATGTGTGCCTCAGGAGATGTGCTCGGTATTATACACGTCAGTGACACAGGTCTGTAGTTTAATGCCTCGTGTCTGTCTCCTTTCTTAAAAATTGGACTACTTTGCCATCTTCCACACCTCAGGTAGTTGCCCAGTTTCAATGGATGTGTTGAAGATTTTTGTTAGTGGCACACTTAACATCTCTGCTCCCTCTATAAGGACCCACGGAAAAATGTTGTCAGGTCCCACCGCTTTTGAGGTATCGAGTTCACATAGCAGCTTCTTCACCTCCTCCTCGGTTGTGTGTATTTCATCCAGCACTTGTTGGTATACCTCCCTATTCTGAATTCCTGGAGTCCTTTCTGTCTCCTCTGTAAATACTTCTTTAAATCTCATGTTGAGCTCCTCACATACCTCTTGGCCTGATTAACTGGTCCTTGACTGTTGTTTTCCTCCTGATATGGCTGTACAACAGCTTTGGGTCAGACTTGACTTTTGATGCTATGTCATTTTCGTATTGTCGCTGAGCCTCCCTTCTTACCTGTGCATATTCATTTCTGGCTCTTCGGCTAATCTCTTTATTTTCCTGGCTCCTTTGTCTTCTGTACTTTTTCCATTCTCTAGTGCACTTAGTTTTTGCCTCCCTACACCTTTGGGTGAACCAAGGACTCGTTCTGGTCTTCCCATTACTTTTGTTTTCCCTTGGGGACAAACCTCTCCTCTGCCTCTTTGCATTTGGTTGTCACATATTCCATCATTTCTTTTACTGTTTTCCTGCCAATTCTCTCTCCCACTGAACGTCTTGTAGGAAGTTCCTCATGCCTGTGTAGTCCCCCCTTTTGTAGTTTCGTTTCTCCCTTCCTATTCCTGCTCCCCTCTCCACTTGTAGCTCAACTATAAACTCCTATATGTGGTTGCAAGGATCGAGTCTTAGCTCCTGGCCCTGCCTTATCGCTGGTCGTTAGTAGGTTCACCCTCTCATAACTTCGAGAGCCTTATTGTACCTCTTCATAAAGCTATGTATGTACAATGCCTGTGTGTGTGTCTAAAATATGTGAAGCTTAGAGAGTGAAGGAGTTGATTAGAATAATGAAATAAGAAGATGAAGACAACAGAAGACAAATACTTGACATGTTCATACTCTCTCACTCTCTTTCTGTCTGTTTCTCTCACTATCTCTCTGTTTCTGTGTATCTGTCTGTCTGTCTGTCTCTCCCTCATTATCCCCTCTTCCATCTCCACAGCCTCCTCAATTTCCCTCTTTCAATTTAGCTAAGAATCAGGAAGTTACCAATAAAAAACCTCACATTTAAGCCAGGCGGCAGGAAAATGGGTTTTAATTAGTAAAGAATAACCCATGCGCTGAAAGCCAGACAGGCGGCTTAATGCGGCTCTTTTGTTTTTCAAGAGAAGCTTTCTAATGATGAGCTTACAGCCTGGATCTCTGTCCAGTCTGGCTCCACCAGCTGTCCGAAATATAAATTACATTTGCGTATTGAATCTACAGAGGGATTAGTACCAAATTTGCACACGAGAGTCACTCCCTATGAAAGCAAAAGACTCGGCAGACGATGCAACATCCCCCCAATGAAAAGCAGGGGTGCCACTAGCACGATAAGAGAACACAATAAGTGTCAGGGGCCCAAGACTGTTCAACTGCCTCCCAGCATACATAACGGGGATTACCAATAGACCCCTGGTTGTCTTCAAGAAGGCACTGGACAGGCACCTAAAGTCAGTACCTGACCAGCCAGGCTGTGGTTTGTACGTTGGATTGCGTGAGGCCAGCAGTAACAGCATGGTTGATCAGGTCCTGATCAACCATGAGGTCTGGTCAGACCGGGCCGCGGGGGCGTTGACCCCCGGAACTCTCTCCAGGTAAACAGAATGATTCTTAATAATAGAATTGATGTTACATTGAGTAGAAACACCAGTTATCATCAGTTATTTCCAATTGTCACCAGTTATCGCCAGTCATCACAAGTTATCACCAGTTATTTCCAGCTCTCATAAGTTATGACACGTTATCACAAGTTATTGTAAGTTATCACTAGTTATCACCATTCATCGCCAGTTATTACCAGTTATCACAAGTTATTACCAGAGTCATCACAAGTTATCACCAGTCATCACAAGTTATCACCAGTCATCACAAGTTATCACCAGTCATCACAAGTTATCACCAGTCATCACTATTACGACTTTGATATCGTAATTTAAACAAAATGTCCTGGCTTCTAAATGGCTGGAAAACTGTTGTCTTGGGGCATTTAAATTACACAGAAAAACACAGCCACTCTCGGGCCAGCATGCACTCGTACACATTATGAAGCATGAGTGAACATTATGAAGCATGAGTGAACATTATGAAGCATGAGTGAACATTATGAAGCATGAGTGCACATTATGAAGCATGAGTGAACATTATGAAGCATGAGTGCACATTATGAAGCATGAGTGCACATTATGAAGCATGAGTGAACATTATGAAGCATGAGTGCACATTATGAAGCATGAGTGCACATTATGAAGCATGAGTGAACATTATGAAGCATGAGTGCACATTATGAAGCATGAGTGAACATTATGAAGCATGAGTGCACATTATGAAGCATGAGTGTACATTATGAAGCATGAGTGCACATTATGAAGCATGAGTGAACATTATGAAGCATGAGTGAACATTATGAAGCATGAGTGAACATTATGAAGCATGAGTGAACATTATGAAGCATGAGTGCACATTATGAAGCATGAGTGTACATTATGAAGCATGAGTGCACATTATGAAGCATGAGTGAACATTATGAAGCATGAGTGCACATTATGAAGCATGAGTGCACATTATGAAGCATGAGTGACATTATGAAGCATGAGTGACATTATGAAGCATGAGTGCACATTATGAAGCATGAGTGAACATTATGAAGCATGAGTGCACATTATGAAGCATGAGTGAACATTATGAAGCATGAGTGAACATTATGAAGCATGAGTGCACATTATGAAGCATGAGTGCACATTATGAAGCATGAGTGCACATTATGAAGCATGAGTGAACATTATGAAGCATGAGTGAACATTATGAAGCATGAGTGAACATTATGAAGCATGAGTGAACATTATGAAGCATGAGTGCACATTATGAAGCATGAGTGACATTATGAAGCATGAGTGCACATTATGAAGCATGAGTGACATTATGAAGCATGAGTGCACATTATGAAGCATGAGTGAACATTATGAAGCATGAGTGAACATTATGAAGCATGAGTGAACATTATGAAGCATGAGTGCACATTATGAAGCATGAGTGAACATTATGAAGCATGAGTGAACATTATGAAGCATGAGTGAACATTATGAAGCATGAGTGCACATTATGAAGCATGAGTGAACATTATGAAGCATGAGTGAACATTATGAAGTATGAGTGAACATTATGAAGCATGAGTGAACATTATGAAGCATGAGTGCACATTATGAAGCATGAGTGTACATTATGAAGCATGAGTGTACATTATGAAGCATGAGTGAACATTATGAAGCATGAGTGAACATTATGAAGCATGAGTGCACATTATGAAGCATGAGTGTACATTATGAAGCATGAGTGTACATTATGAAGCATGAGTGAACATTATGAAGCATGAGTGTACATTATGAAGCATGAGTGAACATTATGAAGCATGAGTGCACATTATGAAGCATAAGTGAACATTATGAAGCATGAGTGAACATTATGAAGCATGAGTGAACATTATGAAGCATGAGTGCACATTATGAAGCATGCGTGAACATTATGAAGTATGAGTGAACATTATGAAGCATGAGTGCACATTATGAAGCATGAGTGCACATTATGAAGCATGAGTGAACATTATGAAGCATGAGTGAACATTATGAAGCATGAGTGCACATTATGAAGCATGAGTGAACATTATGGAGCATGAGTGAACATTATGAAGCATGAGTGCATATTATGAAGCATGAGTGCACATTATGAAGCATGAGTGCATATTATGAAGCATGAGTGCACATTATGAAGCATGAGTGAACATTATGAAGCATGAGTGAACATTATGAAGCATGAGTGAACATTATGAAGCATGAGTGCACATTATGAAGCATGAGTGAACATTATGAAGCATGAGTGCACATTATGAAGCATGAGTGCACATTATGAAGCATGAGTGAACATTATGGAGCATGAGTGAACATTATGAAGCATGAGTGCACATTATGCAGCATGAGTGCACATAATATAGTATAAGGAAGGACATAAAAACTCATCTATACAAATATATATATAATATTAAAGTAAGTTATGTACAACTTACAATCTACTCCACTACAACATCACCGTAAATCTAGTTCACATCAACTCACTAGCACACTGCTACTATCTGGAGAGAGTTCGGGGGTCAACGCCCCCGCGGCCCGGTCTGTGACCAGGCCTACTACCTGGTAGACTAGTTAGCAGCAGGCAAAAACACCATACAGTACTCTCGCATAAACAGGCCTCTGCATACTAGGGCCTTACAGATAAACATGCGAGCACTTACACACAAACACCTATGGTATACACTAAAAAAAATTACCCAACACCACATACTCACACCCCTATAACTTGCTTCCTCTGCTGTGCCTAACCTGCTGCCCTAAACACCCCATCTGTGCTTGTTCTGGCACTGTCTGACTGACACGAATAAAACGAGTCCGGATTCAGGATAATACCGGAGCTATAAAGCATTATTTTTTTAATATAAATTTTTACTGCAGCACACTGCGTAATATTCACCAGTTATCACAAATTATCACCAGTTATCACAAATTATCACCAGTTATCACAAATTATCCCCAGTTATCACAAGTTATCACCAGTTATCAGAAGTTATCACCAGTCATAACATGTTATCACCAGTCATCACATGTTATCACCAGTCATCACATGTTATCACCAGTCATCACATGTTATCACCAGTCATCACATGTTATCACCAGTCATCACATGTTATCACCAGTCATCACATGTTATCACCAGTCATCACATGTTATCACCAGTCATCACATGTTATCACCAGTCATCACGTGTTATCACCAGTCATCACATGTTATCACCAGTCATCACAAGTTATCACCAGTCATAACATATCACCAGTCATCACATGTTATCACCAGTCATCACCAGTTATCACCTTTAACTGTGCAGTCATCAAGTGTCAGAGGTGATAACTGATGAACGTACAGTTCAAAATTCATTTACTTTTATTAAAGCATGAGTACTTTGAACTTTGATAAATGTATGCCAGCTGGTGTTGTTGTGTGCCAGCTGGTGTTGATGTTAAGTACCTCCTTAACACATAAATACAACCATAACACAGAGCACAGACATACGTATAGATGTTCTATTAAAACAACGCTTGTATTCATACTTCTAATAGACAACAGCTTTATAAATTGATATGACTGCAGAATAAAAAGGCACAACACCACAGAAGAGACAGAGAAAGTTGTGACGACGTTTCGGTCCGACTTGGACCATTTACAAGTCACACTGTAAACATTCCAAATCACTTGTAAATGGTCCAAGTCGAAAATACATTATAAGTCTCTCTCTCTCCCACATTGGGGATATTTGTGTGGCGTCAACACTAGCAGCAACATATTCTTATTTTGTGTTTCATGAGCAGGCTTGCAGGCAGAGGGATGGGGATACGAACGGTGGAATGGTGTGGTTAATACTTTCGTTGATCATGAAGAACTCGAGGGGGGAAGGAGCTCCAGGATGAACTTAAACTATTCTTATATCGACGTTGTGTTGACGATATCTTTCCAATATTTAAATCACGTGATAATCTACCATTCTTCTTGCAAATATATAAATTCAAAGCACGCTAATATTACATTTTAATCCGAAGCAGCGACAAATGGAACACCGACTCTTCCTCTACATTCTTGTGAGCTATAGTGAGCACAGTGTGACCTCTGCAGTGTGTCGTAAGCCAACGTTTACTGGCTTGGCTTTAAAATTCCCTTCATTTGCACCTAGTCAGTATAAAGGAAATTTCAACATTAACTTCTACAGTTTCTCATAAATGTTCATAGTATTTTAGTCTTCATTCTGAATATGAACTTGTACCACAGATAGTTTTCCTGAATGGTTTAGAAAAAAAACAAATTGTAAATTCTTACATATTATATAAAGTGGCTTTTATTTAGCAAAAAATAACCTAACGAAGTTGTTACAAATTTTTTATCCTCAGGTGAAAGTTTATATATATATATATATATATATATATATATATATATATATATATATATATATATATATATATATAGAGAGAGAGAGAGAGAGAGAGAAGACAGACAGACAGACAGACAGACAGACAGACAGACAGACAGACAGACAGACAGACAGACAGACAGACAGACAGACAGACAGACAGACAGAAAGAAAGAGAGACAGAGCTGTGTTCTTTCAGTAAGTCCTCATCAACCTTTGTTAAAAATAGATTAAGTCTTCTTCCTTGTTTCTCTTCTCACTTTTCCTCTTTCCCTTATCTCTTTCCTAGTCTCTTTCTTGCCACCCTCCTTCCTCTCCTTCTTCCTCCCATGCCTCCTTCTCTCTCTCCTCCCTCACCCCGGTCACACTCTCTCCATCCCAGTATCTTCCCTCCCAGCTTTTTTAGTTCCATCATTGCTCCCTCTACATAATCTGTTATCAGACCTCCCTCCTTCCCCAGTCTTCCTCCTCCTCTCTCCCTCCTCCCCACTTCATTCCCACTGTCAACTGTGACCTCTTCCGTAACTGTGACCTCTGCCGTAACTGTGACCTCTGCCGTAACTGTGACCTCAACTGTGACTCCGTGACCATCTTTAACAAGCGCCAACTTAAAATTTACAGGATATGACTTTATACACATTTCTAAGATATGTAAATTATGAACATTATTCCAACTTGCAAATTACTCACCATATAAATTACCATATAAATTAATCATATAAATAATCATCGTATAACTAAATCATATAAATTTCTCATCTTATAAATTATTCATCATATAATTACTCATCCATAAATTACTCATCATATAAATTAATCATATAAATTACTCCAAACGTATAAACCTGTGGGATTGAAATAGAGGTGCCAGGGTATTTGAGAGTGCCAGAAGGGTGCCAGGAGAGTGCCATTAGAATGTCAGGGGTGCCAGGAGAGTGCCATTAGGGTGTCAGGGTGCCAAGAGCGCCATTAGAGTGTCAGGGTGCCAGGAGTGACATTACGGTGTCAGGGTGCCAAGAGAGTGACATTACAGTGTCAGAGAGCCAAGAGAGTGACATTGGGGTGCCAAGAGGGTGATATTAGGGTATCAGGGTGCCAGGAAGGTGCCATTAGGGTGTCAGGGTGCCAGGAGGTTGCCAAGAGTAAGCCAGGAGGGTGCCAGGAGCGTGACACTAGGGTGTTAGAGATCCAGAAAGGTGCCAGGGAATGTCAATTTCAATAACAATCGATCACATTTCTTCCACCTTCGCCTCGATTAAATATTGACACGACATACCGAATACACAGTCCAAGGTCGCTCCTGTGTGTGTGTGTGTGTGTGTGTAAGGTCATACTTTCATGTACGTATAAAGGCTGCCGGTAGAGTACTCTCAGCCCTTCTCTCTGAAATCCCTGAAACTCGCTAAAATCTTTCAACACGAAGACACTTGTAGCACCAGTCTTCACTACACAACGATCGAAACGTGTCTCAGAATTACCCTTCTATTTTTCTTTCAAGCAACATTTCGTCGACCTTCCAGTCAAGGAGCTTCCAAGTGACTATGTACAACACTACATGAAATCTAAACACCAAGTAATATCTATTAGCATCTCCAGGCCTGGGAGACCATCCTGCAGGCTCAGTGCTGCTTCTGCCAGGCTCCAGTATTTCCAGGCCTGGGAGACCATCCTGCAGGCTCAGTGCTGCTTCTGCCAGGCTCCAGTATTTCCAGGCCTGGGAGACCATCCTGCAGCACATTCGTCGCTTCCAGTCAAGAGCTCCAGTGATATGTACAGCCTGCGAGATCAATCCTAAGCAGGCTCAGTGCTGCTTCTGAGCTCCAGTATTTCCAGGCCTGGGAGATCATCCTGCAGGCTCAGTGCTGCTTCTGCCAGGCTCCAGTATTTCCAGGCCTGGGAGACCATCCTGCAGGCTCAGTGCTGCTTCTGCCAGGCTCCAGTATTTCCAGGCCTGGGAGATCATCCTGCAGGCTCAGTGCTGCTTCTGCCAGGCTCCAGTATTTCCAGGCCTGGGAGATCATCCTGCAGGCTCAGTGCTGCTTCTGCCAGGCTCCAGTATTTCCAGGCCTGGGAGATCATCCTGCAGGCTCAGTGCTGCTTCTGCCAGGCTCCAGTATTTCCAGGCCTGGGAGACCATCCTGCAGGCTCAGTGCTGCTTCTGCCAGGCTCCAGTATTTCCAGGCCTGGGAGATCATCCTGCAGGCTCAGTGCTGCTTCTGCCAGGCTCCAGTATTTCCAGGCCTGGGAGATCATCCTGCAGGCTCAGTGCTGCTTCTGCCAGGCTCCAGTATTTCTAGGCCTGGGAGATCATCCTGCAGGCTCAGTGCTGTGTCTGCCAGGCTCCAGTATTTCCAGGCCTGGGAAACCATCCTGCAGGCTCAGTGCTGCTCCTGCCAGGCTCCAGTATTGAATTTCCTCACCTTCTAACCAAGACAAACTGCTGAGCATTAAGTGAGTCAAGTCGACACTATTGTTGTCCTCAGAAATCCTCAAATATTGTACTGTTAACAAAAATTGAGGGATATATATATATATATATATATATATATATATATATATATATATATATATTTCAACAAGTCAGCCTGTCTCCCACCGAGGCAGGGTGACCCAAAAGAAAGAAAATCCCCAAAAGAAAATACTTTCATCATCATTCAACACTTTCACCACACTCTACATAATCACTGTCTTTGCAGAGGAGCTCAGATACGACAGCTGAGAAAGTCCTCCAGCTGTCACTATCCCAGACCCCTCCTTTAAAGTGCAGACATTGTACTTCCCATTTCCAGGACTCAAGTCCAACTAAATCAATTAACTGGTTTCCCTGAATCCCTTCACAAAATGTTACCCTGCTCACACTCCAACAGATCATCATATCCCAAAAACCATTCGTCTCCATTCACTCCTATCTAACACGCTCACACATGCTTGCTGGAAGTCCAAGCCCCTCGCCCACAATACCTCCTTTACCCCTTCCCTCCAACCTTTTCTAGGACGACCCCTACCGCCTTCCTTTCCTACAGATTTATACGCTCTCCAAGTCATTCTACTTTGATTCATTCTCTCTAAATGACCAAACCACCTCAACAACCCCTCTTCAGCCCTCTGACAAATACTTTTAGTAACTCACACCTTCTCCTAATTTCCACATTCCGAATTTTCTGCGTAATATTAACACCACACATTGCCCTAGACAGGACATCTCCACTGCATCCAGCCTCCTCCTCGCTGCAGCATTTGCAACCCATGCTTCACACTCATATAAGAATGTTGGTACCACTATACTTTCGTACATTCCCTTCTTTGCCTCCATGGATAACGTTTTTGTCTCCACAGATACCTCAACGCACCACTCACCTTTTTCTTCATCAATTCTATGGTTAACCTCATCCTTCATAAACCCATCCGCTGACCGTCAACTCCCAAATATCTGAAAACATTTACTTCTTCCATAATCCCTCTCTCCAATGTGATATCCAATTTTCTTAATTAAATCGTTTGATACCCTCATCACCTTACTCTTATCTATGTTCACTTTCAACTTTCTACCTTTACACACTCTCCCAAACCCCTCCTTTAAAGTGCAGACATTGTGCTTTACCCATTTCCAGGACTCAAGTCCAGCTAAATCAATTAACTGGTTTCCCTGAAACCCTTCACAAATATTACCCTGCTCACACTCCAACAGCTCGTCAGGTCCAAAAACCATTCGTCTCCATTCCTCCTATCTAACAAGCTCACACATCTTTGTGAGTCCGCCTGCCACAAACCTC